>VDFB02102697.1:0-93142 GCA_007258455.2 Sequoia sempervirens | reverse complement strand
ATGTCCTTGCTTGGAGTTGGTGGATTCAATGGCGGATTCTTTCTGGGTTTTCAGAGAGCTTCGCAGTGGTATGTTCATCTCGGCATTCTGAGCATTTCCAGGAATTTACTATTTTTAGTAAATTCTAGTTTTGGCAGTAAACAGGTTGGTCTCAAGTAGTTGACTTTCCCCTTCAGTTGACTCAAGTGGCGTATTCAGTTTCGGGCTTCAGAATGCAGTTTTGGAGAGATAAGCTCATTTCACTTAAAAATAACATTATATTTTAAATGTTATTTTATCACCTTGGCCTAGTCAAATAACTTAATGTTATTTTAAAAGGTGGACTTGAAGGGTGGCGCCATCATTGAGGGTATATTAGATTTATATTGAATTTATCAAAGTCAAAACTAATCCTTAAGGAGGACGCATTTATTTAAGTGAGAAATTTAATTAAATGAAGTCAAAATTAAAAATGCATGGAAAAGGACGCTATCTCTTGTGATTAGGGTTTTGACTCTGGAAAAGAAGTTAGGGTTTCAAGGAAGGTCAACAGAAACTTATAAAAGACAGCCTTGGGTTCTCTTTTGGACAGCTTTTATCTACAGGAATGTTATGCTGCCGGATTGGCTTTGGGATTGCTTCGAGGAATGAAGGCCTCCTAGCTTGGGCATTGCTTCTCGCTTGAAAGATAGCGACTAGTGGTGATTTAGTATAGTTTTGTGAGTTGCATTGAGTTGTGTGCATTGTAATCTGCTTGTGGCTGTTTAGATCAGATTTTTGCATATTAGCTAATTTCTAGAATTGCATTTTTGCTACAGCAGATCCGTGTTTTTATTCGTAAATCAAAAAATACAAAAATATTGCTTCTGGGTATTGCATAAATCTATGTGTTTGTAAGGGGCGCTTCATTTCTCCAGATTGCAGATTTTATTGTTGAGTATTTAATTTTTAAAAGGAAATCGCCCTTCTTGCTGGGCCGTACCATTTGATTTCCTTGGATTTCGTGCCATTAATTAATGTGAGCATTTTGAGTCCGTTTTCAGTGTTAATCTTGGGCGCCATCTTCTAGGAATCGCATTGTATTTCGTTTCAGGAAGATTGATTAAGTTTTGAGTGAGTTACGAATGAATTTGTGAGATACAGGGCTGCTGTTCGTGCATATAAAGATCCGGACTGTCAAAAATCAGATTATCAGGTTGGCCTTCATATTGCAGTTTCTGGTTTAATCTTCCTTATTCATTGAACGGAATTCAATAAGCATTGTTACAGCTCTATTACATTCTCAATTGTATTGATAGCAAGGCTTTGACTAATATTTTGTAAGCTGGCAGTAGTACTGACAGCAGATTATAATCTTGCTTATCATATTGTACCGTTCCTTTCTATTTCAGTAATTGCTATTGTAATTAGTTTATCTCCGCCCTATGGTAGCTACTTTCCCACCTCGGGTTAGCAAGCACATTCTGGGTGTTGAGAATTTCCAGTTTTCAGCATTTCCTTTCAAGCATCGAATTTTGTAATCACTCCGCCATATGGTCGCCCCTCACTCCATTCTGGATTGGGTAGCACATACTTGGTGTCGAGTTCCTTTTCAGTATTTAGAGTAGGAGATCCTCTGACCATATGCTCGCCATCATCGGTGCCATTCTTGGTTAGAGTTACAGCATAAGCAATTTGTTTTAGATCCTCTGACCAATGCTCACACCTTGCCCACATCGGGATCCTGGTGTACATTCTGGTTAGAGTTGCTTTTGCACGTTTTGGGTTTATCTCCTAACCTTAACGGGTGCATTGATGTAATGTTGTAATTTGCAATTGTTAAAAAATCGAAAAAATTGGCTCGGAATATTTCACCCTTCTGCCGAAGGCTCCAACTTTGTTCTCTTTTCTTTTGGAACATGAACATAGACAGGACATCCAAAGATCCTCAAATGACTAACCTCGGGCTTCTTCCCTATAAAGGCTTCTTCCGGAGTCATATTCTCCAAGATTTTATGAGGACTTCTATTCTGGAAATATACTACGGTCCTAGAAGCTTCTGCCCATAAGAAGGTTTGCAAATCTTGGTCATGGATCATAGCTTTTGTTGCTTCCACGATCGTCCTGTTCTTCCTTTCTGCAACACCATTCTGTTGAGGATTATAGGGGACACAGAACTCCCTCTCAATCCCTGTTTCAACACAAAAATTCCGAAAACTGCCAGAGGTGTATTCTCCACCATTATCAAATCTGAGGACCTTGATTCTTTTACCAGAAAGATTCTCTACCAAGGCTTTGAACTCCTTAAACCTTCCTAACACTTCCTCAAACTCTTTAGTTTTCAAAAAATAAATCCAAGTCTTTCTAGAGTGGTCATCAATAAACAGAACATAATACAAGAATCCACTCAAAGATGGAACAGACATAGGTCCACATAAAATCAGAATGAATAAGGTCTAAAATGCACTTAGATCTATTTTCTCTATTATGGAAAGGAGCTTTTATATTCTTACCTAATGCACAACCTTTGCAAGTTCCTTCATGCTCGTGATTGAACTTAGGAAGACCCGTCACCATCTTCTCCATGATAGGTGAGGCTCGGAAGTGAAGGTGAGCCAATCTTCGATGCCAAAGATCACATAAACTTGAAGAATCATGAACTAATGCCTGCAGTGGACGCGTACAAAGTCTGTAGAGACTTTCATGTCTAACTCCAATTACTTGAGCATCCTTGAAGCTGGAATTTTCCATCCACACAAGTACTTTGCCTTTGGAGAAGGCAACTTGATATCCTTTATCTTCTAGGGCTGAAATTGAAATGAGATTGCGCTTGATTCCTGGAACATAAAGAACATTGCTCAACTAAAGTGTGATGTTGGAATCCAAATGAAGAGTAGAAGTCCCAATCCCTTTCACGGAGTAGCTTGCATCATCTCCAATAATGACTTGTTTGGAAGACTCTTTCTCCACCAAGCTTGATAAGTGCTCCTTAAAACCTATGATGTGTCAAGAAGCACCATTGTCGATCAGCCAAGTATTAGTGTCTGTAGGTACATTGCTTGACAATGTCGAGTAGAATAAATATTCACATGTATCCTTCGATGGAGAAGCATCATCAACATCTGCAACGGTGGCTTGTTGCTTAGGTCTAGTTGGACAATGCTTAGCAAAGTGGCCAAACTTATCACACCTAAAGCATTGGATTTTGGACAAGTCTCTCTTTTTCTTGGAAGGGCGAGCACCATCATTTCCTTTATCTCCATTCCTCTTGAAGAATCCCTTCTTTCCATCTTTTCCCTTTGTAATGTCCCCATTTTAGCTGACATTGTTTGTTGAAGAGTGAGCCTATCATTTTGACCATCGTAGGCTGACAGTTTTGATTAGAGGGTTATCCATGGCAGTTATCCAGAGTTTCGGGACATTACTCCACCAGTTGATTCAAGTTTTGGCCTTTGCAGGGACTCACAGAGTGATATTCAGACACTTACTATTTATAGTAAGTCAGGCAGACAGGGATTACTATTTCTGGCAAGGCACCTGGTTCAGTTGGTCATCTCAGTTTCGACCCAGTTTGACAGTTTGATGAGCAAACAGTGAATAAGGGGAGCATTTAATAATAATTAAATTATTATTATTATGACTTTATATTATAAAGTCACTTTAAGTGAAATATTAAAGTTATTAATTATTAATGGCGAATTATAAAGTATTTAATACTCTATAATAAAGAGATAATATTAATATTAAATGAGTATTAATTATTCATTTGATTAAAGACGCCATTTATTAGTTAAATTGCCTAAGTCAAGAGGGGCGAATTTAATTAATCATTTAAATGCTCATTTAATTGCTTTTTGAGAAGGGTCGAACTTTTGAGAGAGGTATTTATTTCTCAAGGACAGAATAGAACTCATTATTGATTGATTATTCAAATTTTGTCTTTTCTCTCTGAGAACATTTGGAGTTGGAGAAACAAGGTTGTGAAAGATTCAGCAGAAGATTGTCAGTTGAGTGGCTTCACATAGAAGTCATTACAGAGCTTATTGGTGAAGTTTTAGATTGGGGTTTGGATCGATTTTCTTCCAAAAGGAAATCCTTTTCATTGGCCGTTATTTATTTAGCATCTGGCACACCTTTCAAGGCAGTACGGATTCCATTAATTGCTGGTTCAGGCCATACTTTTTACAGCAGCAAGGCCGTACTTCTCATCACAGGCAAATCACCTTGCCTTTCTGCATTCTAACTTCTCCAATTTGGATGCCTTGGTCTCTGGAACATTTTGCAACATTTTCGAGGTTGGAGAAGCCTCTCAAGTAAGCTGGCAGTACCATTCTTCTGTCTTACAGGTGGCTGCAATAAAAACCAGGTTTTTGAATAAAATAGTGTTGCCTTTTAATTTGCATGTTTGAATCTAGCAGTTGTAAGCACTCTGAAAGATCAATAAATCATCTGCCATTTGATTATAAGCTGTATTCCATATTATATTGTCATCTGGTATTTTATTTATATTTTTCAAGCATTTATTGTCAAAATCGCATAAACCTTCTTATTGCAAAAAAATCAAAAACAAACAAAACAAACAAAACTTAGCATTATCAGCCAGTGGTCGGGTTGAGAGACACCTGGTCTCTTACACCCTTCTTCTTCGAAGCTTGGGAGGTGAGAACATGAATATTTTCATTAGATGAACCTTGACCAATGCCTCTAGCCACCAATCTTGACTCTTCTTGAATGCAATCGGCCCTCAAGCGATCAAACTTCAGAAGTTTGGATCTTGCACTGATTCCTTGAATGTAGGACTCCCATAATAATGGAAGACCATTGAGAGCAAGCATCGTTAGATTTTTATCATCAACCATATGGCCAATAGACGAGAGCTAATCTCTCAATTCTGAAATCCTCATGAGGTAGGCAATCACTGTTTCTCCTTTCGCAATTTTCACATGGTGTAGCTGTTGCTTCAGCGCAAGTGCCCGGCTAGTGTTGTTGATTTCGTACATTTCCTCCAATGTTTTGAACATCTCCCTTGCAGTCTTCAACTTGGAGACAATCGGAACAATATGGTCTTTAACGGAATCGACCAACAACTTCTTTGCCTTGATGTCTTTCTTCCTCCATTGCAACTTCTCTTCTTCCTCTTCTGGTTCGGGAACTTTGGTCTCCGCAAACTCAGCCAAATCATTCTCTTCCAATGTGAGCATGATTCTAAACCTCCATGAAGTATAGTTGGATGCTCCCTCGAGTCTATCCTCGATCTTCAATCCGTTCACCATCTTGATTGAGGTAGAGATAGACAAAGAATTATGACGAAGAGAATGGAGTATCACTGTAGTATCAAATCTAATCATGATCTTCTCAAACCCGCTCTGATACCATGTTAAATTTTAATGATCAGATTAGAGACACAAAAATTAATTTAAAAACAACACAGTACACAGCAAATACCCTAGGAAAACCCTCCTCTTGAGGGAGAAAAACCCAGCCAATAATATCTCTTATATTATTGAATCACAATAAGAATGTCTCCTTTACAATAGGCCAATAAGAAGGCCAATACACAGCATCACAATCTGATGCTAGTACAGAACTGAGTAATATAAACTGCCAATAGTTATCTCTGCCTTTTACTCAGATCACAATCTGCTCTTTGCACAAACTCGCACTTGAAGAATTCGATCTTGATATGAATGAACTGAAATGCTAATTGTTGGATGATTTACAAATGAGAGAATCAACGAATATATATACAATGATAAGAGGAGGACGTGCCTCTTCACCATCAGGTTGGCCAGCATAGAAAGATGAACCCTTTCATAGAGACGCATCTAAAGAGATAAGTCGGCTTCATAAGAACTCGAGCCTCTTAGATAAATCGTGTCCCAAGGAGGAATGAGGTCGGCCTCATTAACATGTGACTTCTCATTAAATCATACCTCTTCAATAAACGAATATAAATCATCATTAATAAATGACGCCTCTTGATGCTCTATAAATTAAATAGTCCTCTGGGCTGTAATTTAATTTATCAAATGATGGCTGGAAGAATACGACTGAAGTTGTATCATAAACATCAACACTCCCTTGGTCTAAGTGTGCATAAGTGTTCTCCCTCTTGATCCAACATGTGTCTCTACTCATGTGTTAGAAGTTGCAAAGGTCTCAAAAGTTCTAAGTGCATTGGTTTTATGTTCAAATTTCTAAGGACATTATTGAATGTTAGAGTTTCCCTTGGTATTCCTTTCCTCCCAACTCCACCTCATTCTTTTGTCCTTGTTGAGATATCAAACTTTCCCATCCCGACATACCTTTCATCCATTCCTCGCCTTCATCCCATTTTCCCAACCTCCGCTTTTCCCTGCCTTTGTTGTCGTTTCATACTTTATCTTACCAACATGCTTTTCCTTGGAACTCCAACTCCTTAATCCTTGCACTAAGTTACATTTCAAAGCTAGAGTTTCAACCATCCTTTTACCTAGGTACCTTTCCTTGGTATCCCCGATCTTTCACTTTCAACATTTTCTTCTATATACTTTTTTGGAGTTGGAGATGCAAGAATATGTCTAATGTGGTACAAGGTATGAAGTATCCCTGAACTGCAATCGCCAACATTTTTCACTATGTTTCCTCGTCGAGATCGTGAGTTCAATGTGTCCTTATTTGAGTACCTCAAAGAAGTATCCCTAGACTCCAATCTCCGACACTTTTCACTGTGTTATTTCATCAGGATCACAAGTTCAAACTTATTCTTATTTGCATGCCTTAAAGGATGAACTCCTTGTTGCCCTTAATCCCTGAATCCCTAATGGTGGTATGGATCATAACATATCCCCAACCCTCGATCCTCAAAATTCTCACGTTTTGCACTATTCACTCCCACCTACCTCCCCGCATGACCTTGAGCACCATTATTGACCCAATTTGACCCTACAACTACCCAATCAGATTTCTCCTACCCAAAAACAACTATTCATCTCAAAGGTGCAAATTCACATGCACTTCTACTAATGGAAAAGGATGAGGAACACCATGCCACCATTAATGCGATGGTTACATTTTTGACATGGATGGTTTCCACACAAGCTCCAAGCCGCCATTTTAGTGGAGTTCACAAGATCTAAGCTCGCCTTGCACGACTCATCCATTGTCCACTAGTTCCTCAATTCTCGAAGCAATAGGGCAACCAACAAAGCACCATATATGCTAGTTTGTTTTCCAAAAAGGTTAGTCATTTCACATTTCCATGTGATTGCAAGCCAAATGAGCTTCTAAGGCTTCAACTCTTGCAAATCAAATCGCCATTAAAGTAGCATATATTTGTAAATCTCAAGGAGGTTACTACTATAAATGATTCTTGCAACTAAATGTCTCCACAATTCCATTTGTGGGATTTTTGGAAAGTTGTAGCTTAGGGTTTCCTCTTACCAGGGTGTTGGTATGAATGTAATGATTTTTTATGAATGGGGCAGTATTCTAATGTATTACAAGCTTTTGTAATGGTCATTCCTTTATTACATATGAATTTTTATAGTCTAGGATGGATAACTAAGAATTTTCAATTGCTTGATATTGTTATTTGTGGTGTATGCATATCTATAGCTCATATTCCTTTGTGATTTTGATTTTTCTTCCTCATGGTATGCTTGGACTTTGTAACCCGAAAAAAATAGGAACTAGTCTTAGAAGTTATGATCCTCCCTGCACTCAAACTAAAAGTACCATTCACCAATAATTAGGAGTAGGAAGTAAAAGTATCATGATTTAGCGATCTGCCTAGTGAAATATCCATAGCGAGCCTTAACAATTCTTATCTTCAACAAATCACGTCCTGCATACCCACATCTTGCAATGTTTGAATGAGGTTTTTATCAACTTAAGAGAGGTTATAGCAGTAGGTTGTTCCTTGGCCTAGTGACAGATTTTGAGGTCAAGCATAGATTAAGTACTACTACATCAGTTTACTACATCAGTTTATCCCCTTGTCTATCTTCAATTATCCCATCATTTCAGACTTCAAGAAACATTGCAAAATTCTTTTATAATATCAATATTTCAGACCATACTTTATTGTCCATCATTAGGATGAATGATATGATTACAAAGAAGTGATCCTTAATACCTTATATAGATAACCCTAGATACAACATGATGAAGAGAGAAATGTCCAATAATCAATACCTAATCAGCATTATTAAATAAATGTCAATTAAACATTAATAATTTTGATGGTGTGACATCAAATCCCATCATTTTTTTTATTTTTGACTTTTAATCATATTATTGGGGATCTATATATGAGGTGCCAGCCCAGCAATAGAGACTTACATAGAACATACAAAATATTACCTATCTAACTGAAACAAATAAACTAAAACATATAGATAACAAGAAATTATACAGCCAACCATATTCCAAACTATAGAATGTCATACCATTGGTAGCAAGATCATTGTCCATCAACCAAAAAATAACTTTGAGGAGAATACTACCTAAACCAGCACTATGAAAGCAACAAACAAACAAGAAAAGCTACAACAGTGCTACCAACCACAGCCAAAGACCAAGCATCTTGAACGATATCACCGCCAAAACACTTGGATCACTTTAAAGACCAAGGCTTGAGGGCACTATGACCCATCACTCCAAAACCATATTGTAAAATCCATTCCATAAGACCAACGTAATTTCCACCAAAAGAGCAAAAATACCATTGGCAGAAACTGCACCATGAAGCTTAATACCTTGGATATTTTTTGTTCTTCACAAAGGCATTGTATATCCACTAGTCAGCTCCACCGTTGCATTATAAAATGAGATCACCATATGCCAAACCACCATCCTAAGACCTTGACAAAATGCTTCTCGAATTTGATTATCAAAATGCACTACATGGATATCATCTTGAAGCTTCCATATAACTTCATCCATAGCTTCCCCTAAAGAACCCTTCTTCCGCTTACCCAAACCGAAATGTTGCTTGCAACTCTGCCATTCTATTTCCTCATCCCTTTCATTCTTCTCCAAAACTAGCACTTGCAGGATGCAATCCATAACCTCATCACCTACTACAACCATCCTCTACTTGCATTTGAAATTAGCCAAAATCATCACCCTTGAGCACAACCGGCCATTATCAGCTCACCCATCCAACCTTAATATTTCCTTAACTAAACTCAAATTTCCTTCAACACCACAATTGAAAATCTTTCAAAAAATATTTCACAAACAATGGTCTGTGAATAGACCATGTCACAATGGGTCCCTAGATGATTCCCCATGCACCATATTTAATGACAATATTACACAAATGAACAACACAATCCCTACAAGAATAGCTTCAAGCTTCCATATACCACCACCCACACCAGCCAAAATAATGCAATAACTATTCTCACCTCTGCTCATGATTGTTAGTGTAGGTTTTTTATTTTCCTTATGTTAGGGAACATTTATTTTTCCTACACACATTATTAAGCTTGCTTAGGTTATATTGAATGGTTAGGATGAGGACATGTGGCATAAATCCATCATCCACATGTGTCACTCACACCCACCTTTGGGTAGTTAGTCTGACACCCTCTTTTGGACTTATTTGCCACCTCTCATAACCATATGTTTGTCTTTACCTAAGTAGGTATAACCATGTAATTCGGCTTTTACCAAGTAGGTAAAACTCCCACCTATTATGGGTAGTGGAAGTTATTACCTCTCTTGGCTTTATTTGCCCTTAATTTTTGCTCTTAATTTTTGCTATATATACAGCACTCTCCTCTCCTTTGGCTAGTCAATTAGACTGATGCAGTCAAGGGAGTGCTGATTCTATTCATCTCTGGGTTTCTTACTTGCTTTCCTTCAGTCACTTTGATCTTGGGTGGTTTCACAACCAAATCTAACATGGTATCAAAGCTGGTTGCGAGTTGTGGGTTAGCAGTTTTCTCAATCCAATCTTGAAAGAAAAGTATGCTCTTCTCTTGCATCCGATGATGACCTAGAGAATAAAAAATGCTTGATAGAGATTTCAATTTCTAAGGGGATTTCCTTTTTATTGCATTTTATTGCAAGTATTTTGGAGCTTCCTGGAGATATTTTGAGCTCACCATTGAGTTCAGAGCAGCCAGAAAAGTCAAATTAGGCTTTTGTTTCATCCCAAATTGAACATCGGATGTGAGATCTATGAAGGGTTGAAGACAGAGGGTTTTTGTGAAGATATGGCAAGCTCCTAAAAATCGAGGCACTTTGAGGCAAACCTAACTACACCATCATGTTCAAAAGGCCCAAAAACCCCTATTTCCATATAAAATTTGTCAAATTTGGAGAAAGTCATTTTTGGGGCAAAAAAAATTTTAGCAGGTGAAGCCGTATGGCCCTACCTGCACAAAGTACGGCACGTTCTTCGAAAAAAATTCCTGTGTTAAAAATTTATTATTATTTCAAAAAAAAATAAAAAAAATCGTAGGTTTTTTTGTTGTATTTGAAAAAGGTTTTTTTTGAAAATTGAAATAAATAAAGAGCAAAAAAAATCTCAAAAATTAAAAACAAAAAGATAAAATATAAAAACTACACTGCAAGGGTAGGCAGGTACCCTCTGGGCCCCGCGCCCCTTGCAGGGCGCCTTTATTTCTGTGCCACCCCTTTCTTGGGGTTTAGGGTGGCTTTGTCCCCTAAAAATTCTTTTCATTTAGTTTTTTTTTTTTTTTAAAACACAAAAGATTTTTATTATTAAAAAAATTCAAAATTCAAAATTTTTTTCATAGTTCGTGCCCATACACTGTACACGGCCCACCTCGACTTCTGTGCCACCCCCAAACTTAGCAGATCCACTACATTTAGCGGAAGTTCTAGCAATTTTGCCAAAACTGGTGGTGGTTCTAAAATTATTTGGCAGTGTACTAGATTTAGCAGGAGGTTTGCTATTTTTGGTGCAAGTTATAAACAAACTAGAGGTACTCCTAAATTTGACGGTTTTCAGCTAAAATTGGCAGTGGCATCAGCATTACACCAGCAGAGGAGTTTGAATTTTTTTGACCCCTCACCATTGGAATTTTGCATTTTGCACTTGAACTTTGGAGGGCTCGTTCTTAGGCATATGGAGGTATTTTTCAGTGCAATTTTTTTTTGATTTGGGGTACAATTTCACACTATTCGCAATGGTATAATTGGTTTTTGCTCAAGTGATCCCATTTTTCCAGAAATTCAGTTTTCTCATCAAATCTGAAGAATAGTCATCTTTTTTTTATCTTCAAACGGATGTAACTTTCATGTACGACCTCAGATTGAGGTGATTCTTTTTTGAAAGTGAATATTTTTCCGAGCACTACACATTGGTGCTATTTTGAAGTTTTCATTGGGAGATTTTATTGTACTTTTAGTATTTGAATCCATTATGGACAATTGTAAAACTCTAGAAAACAACTCCAACATTGTAAACGCACTAATTTATAAAGTGTTGTATCATTTTTTGTTGGGGGGGATTATTGATTGAGTGAAAAGGGGGGGGATCTCTCTTTGTGTGTGTATGTTTTTGATCTATTCACTTGTGCTCTTATTTCCCTTCACATATGGATCATTCTAAGGTTCCTTTGCTAACACCTTATAATTATGCAACATGGCATCAACATGCATGGAATGCCTTAATTCAACTTGGGTATACTCCATATGTTGAAACGAACGTAGTTGAACCTACAAATGATAAGTAAAAGATAAAATGGATGCTTCAACATACAAAAGCTCTTGGATGTCTTCATAGTTTTGTTTCCCTTGATCTTATGTTTCAGATTGAAGCATGTACAAATTCACATGATGCTTGGGAAAAGTTAAAATATTTGTATGGTACAACAGATGAAGTCAAAGGCTATCAAATTGAAAATGAATTGATGAGCCTTGATCCAAAGTGTTGATGTTACATGGCAGCATCGGGCTTCTACTTCCAACCCAATTCACTTTTATGAAGAACAAATTAAATCATAGCCTATCGGCTATTTAATTTGTCAAGGCGATTTCTTTATGAAGAGACACGTCACTTATTAAATAATATTTTATTTATTTGTTATTGAGGCCGACCCTTCCTAATCAGCGATTGTATTGAAGAGACATTTCATTTCATGAAGGCCAACATTATACTTGAAAAGATGCATCCCTTGAAGTCTTCCTAAATCGAATAGTATAAGTAGAAGATGATATTCGACCCTTAAGGCATTCATTTTCATTCACTTGTCATTCGATATCCATAAGTGCGAGTTGGTGTAGTAAGAAGATCATCAAGTGCAGATTGATATAATTGAAGAAGACTGAGTTTTCTATCAGCAAGTACCATTATATTGTTTCTATGTTAGCATCAGGTTGTGGTGCTATTCTTGGCCTCATTGTAAAGGAGACTATTGTTCTATATTCAATATACAAGTGATATATTGTTGCTGGGTTTTTCTCCCTCAAGTGGAGGGTTTTCCAAGGGTATATTTTGTGTTTGTGTATCTGTTTTTAAATTAAAATCTGCTTTTATTATCTGATCATAAAACAAACATGGTATCAAAGCGGGTATAAGAAAGATCGTGATCAAATTTAGTCAAGCAGCGCTATTCTCCATTCTTATTCTCATCTTTGATTGCATCTATCTTATCGTCAAGATGGTGAACAGACTCAAGATCGAAGATAGACTTGAGGGCGCATCAAACTTCACATCTTGGAAGTTCAAAGTCATGCTCGCTTTGGAAGAAAATGAGTTAGCTGAGTTCATGGAGGGTGAAGTTCCCAAACCAACTGATGAAAATGAGAAGCCTCAATGGAAGAGAAATGGCACTAAGGCAAAAAAGATGCTGGTTGATTCCGTGAAAGATCACATTGTGCCAATCATCTCCAAGTTGAAAACTGCAAGAGACATGTTCAAGACCTTGGAGGAGATGTTTGAGATCAACAACACAAGTCGAGCTCTTCCATTAAAGCAACAATTTCATCATATCAAGATGGCAAAAGGAGAATCCGTCATCTCATTCTTCATGAAGATTACCGAGTTGAGAGATCATCTCTCTACCATTGGGCATATTGTTGATGACAAGGATTTGACTATGTTGGCACTTAATGGTCTTCCTCCATCTTGGGAGTCATTCATTCAAGGAATCAGTGCAAGATCAAAACTTCCTAAGTTTGATCAATTAAGAGCAGATTGTATTCAAGAAGAATCAAGGTTGGTTGCAAGAGGCATTGGTCAAAGCTCTACAAATGAAGACATTCATGTTCTTGCCGCTCAATCCTCAAAGAAGGAAAGAAAGGGTACTTCCAGAGGAATAGAGATAAAGGATCAAATGGTGCTCCTACATCCAAGAAGAAGAAGGATCTCTCCCGCATTCAATGTTTTAGATGTGACAAGTTTGGTCACTATGCAAAGGATTGTCCAACCAGGCCTAAGCAGCAAGCTTCAATTGCAGATGTGGGTGAGATCTCTCTACAGAAGGATTCAAGTGGCTTTCTATTCTATTCTACCTTATCAAGCAATGTGCCTACCGACAACAATACTTGGTTGATTGATAGTGGTGCCTCTTGCCACATCACCGGATTTAGAGAGCATCTATCTGATTTGGTGGAGAGAGATTCTAGTGCTCAAGTCATTATTGGTGACGATGCTAGCTATTCTGTGAAGGGTGTTGGGACCTCCTCTCTTCAATTAGATTCAAGCATCTCGTTGCAGTTGAGTGATGTGCTATTTGTTTCAGGTATCAAGCGGAACCTTGTCTCTATCTCAGCCTTGGAGGACAAGGGGTACCAAGTTGCATTCTCCGAAGGTAAAGTTCTTGCATGGCCAAAGAACTCAAGTATCAAGATTGCTCGGGTGATTGGAGTTCGACATGAGAGTCTCTACAGACTTTGTACTTGCCCACTTCAGGTTTGTTGCATGATTCATCAAGCTCGTGTGAACTTTGGCATAGAAGACTTGCTCTTCACTTTTGAGCACTACCAACCATGGAGAAGATGGTCACGGGCCTTCCTAAACTCAACCAAGAGCATGAAGGCACTTGCAAAGGTTGTGCATTGGGTAAGAATACTAAAGGTCCATTTCATAGTAGTGAAAGTAGATTTAAATGTATTCTAGATCTTATTCATTCTGATTTATGTGGTCCAATGTATGTTGCTTCTTTGAGTGGTTTCTTGTATTACATTATTTTTATTGATGACTACTCTAGAAAGACTTGGATTTATTTCTTGAAATCTAAAGAATCTAAGGAAGTACTTGAGAGGTTCAAAGAATTTAAAGCTCAAGTAGAAAACTTGTCTGAGAAAAGGATCAAAGTCTTGAGATCCAATAACGGAGGAGACTACATTTCCAGAAGCTTCCCTAACTTTTGCATTTAAGCAGGGATTAAGAGGGAGTTCTATGTCCCTTACAATCCTCAAAAGAATGGTGTTGTAGAAAGGAAGAACAGATCTATTGTAGAAGCAACCAAAGCCATGATACATGATCAAGATCTACAAACCTTCCTTTGGGCTAAAGCATCCAGGACAGTTGTTTATGTTCAGAATAGAAGCCCTCACCGCATTTTGGAGAACATCACTCCCGAAGAAACATTCACAAGGGTGAAGCCGGAAGTAAGTCATTTGAGGATCTTTGGTTGTTCAGTGTATGTTCATGTACCTAAAGATAAAAAGTCAAAGTTGGAACCATCTGGCAAGAAGGGAATATTTGTGGGCTACAATGAGTCTTCAAAAGCCTACAGAGTGTATATTCCGGGTCAGAAGTTGATTGAGATCAGCAGGGATGTTACATTTGAAGAAGATGTTGCATTCAAGAGATCTAAGGGCACTCATATGGAGATAGACAATGAAGACCAAGAGTCTCCTCAGGATATGGAAGTTGACCATAATCCTAAGATTCAGAGGGAGGCTACTAATCCTAAAGAAGATGAAGATCCAGTTGAGCCTTTGGAACCTACCAATGGGCCTACAGACATTGTGATTGGTCGTAAGAGACCTCTTTGGGCCAAGCAAACAATGCAAGAGATAGAAAGGTTTGCAGCCCCAAGAGGAACATTCAGAGAAAGCAAGAGACCTCACAAGTTTTTAAGCTACGTTGCATTGATGAGTTAGAGCCTTCCAATGTTGAGGAAGCTACTAGTCAGCAAGTTTGGAGAGATGCTATGGCTGAAGAGTAACAATCCATTCTCAAGAATGATATTTGGGACATCGTACCTAGACCTGAAGGGAAATTTGTTGTTTCTTCTAAGTGGCTCTTCAAGATCAAGCATGCGGCTGATGGGAGCATCAAGAAGTATAAGGCTAGGTTCGTGGCTAGAGGATTCTCTCAGAAAGAGGGAGTACACTATGAGGAAACATTTACTCCAGTTGCTCGTTATACATCCGTCAGGACCATCATTGCTATTGCAGCATCTAAAGGATGGAAGATACACCAAATGGACGTGAAGACAGCATTTCCGAATGGTGTGATCGAGGAAGAGGTATATATTGAGCAACCTGATGGCTTTGAGGTTCATGGGAAGGAGTCTCATGTTTGTAGGCTGAAGAAGGCCTTGTATGGCCTTAAGCAGGCTCCTCGTGCTTGGTACGAAAGAATTTATCGTTACCTATTAAGCTTGGGCTTCTCCAAGAATGATGTTGATTCAAACCTATACTTCAAGGTAATTGATGGCGAACCATTAATCTTGGTTCTCTATGTTGATGATTTAATTCTTACTAGAGAAGATCACCTCATTATCAAATGCAAGAAGGAATTAGCTTCTGAATTTGAAATGAAGGATCTTGGTCTTATGCACTACTTCCTTGGTTTAGAAGTATGGCAGAAGACAGATGAGATCATTCTAAGTCAAGGGAAGTATACAATTGACATTCTGAAGAGATTTGGCATGATGGATTGTAAATCCATGTCTATGCCTATGGAGATCAACTTGCAGAAGCTAGAAGAAGCTGCAGCTAGTTCAGATCTGGTGGATCCCATGATGTACAGGCAGTTGATTGGATCATTGATGTATCTAGTCAATACTAGACTAGATATTTTCTATGCAGTGAGTGCACTTAGTCAGTTCATGTGTGAACCAAGGCAAACACATCTAGTTGCAGCAAAGCATATCCTGAGATACTTGTGTGGCACAGTTGGGTATGGCTTGAGATATTCTTCTAATGTGGACTTGAAGCTGCATGGATATTCTAATTCTGATTGGGCAGGGTGTGTTACTAATCGGAAGAGCACCTCTGGATGTTGTTTTAGTTTGGGGTATATGATGATATCCTGGTGTAGCAGGAAGCAGTCTTCAGTGGCACTAAGCACAGCAGAGGCCGAGTATATTGTAGCTTGTGTGGCAGCTCAAGAAGTAGTGACTTCAGAAGCTCCTTGTAGGATTGTTTGGACAATTGTTGGAGTTGACTGTCATCCTTTGTGATAATCAAAGTTGTGTGAAGTTTTTTGTCAATCCAATGTTTCATGACAGAACTAAACATGTTGAGATCAAATACTACTATGATGGCGTTTAAATTCGCACCTCTAGAATGCGTATTTGAAACGGACAGCTATGCACAGTAAAACTGCTCTTCAAATTAGGAGGGGAAGCTCCCTCTTGTTGATGGTGTTGAAAGAAAGTAAACTAAGAACTAAGTTGCCTATCTTTTTTATCAGCTTAGAGCACAAGGTTTATTAAACACAAATGCCGCAGATGAGATTTTCTGTTTTAAGAACTTCAACTACGACTAACTTAAACTAATGAAGTTTCTAACTTCTCAAGTAATACGCAGAGCAAGAGAAACTAGAAATGGACAAGGTTGATTCTCTGACTTAATGCTTCAATAAACTCTTTCTCAACAAACATCTACACAGTTCAATGTAAGCTGAAATCAAGATCATAAAAGCATAACACAAGTAACGGAAATCTGAGATGTTATATCAAGGCAAAGGAGGCTCATGATTTTATTACTCAAACTTCTAGAACGAAATCTACTTCTAACATGCCTGGAACAAGAAATTGCAGCTAAAGAGGCTTGCAATCTTGTTCTTACACAATAGGAACAGCAATTACAATAACTCCTTGTTGGCTAAAAGAGACTCAACAATTTGCTATCATAAAACAATTGAACAACACTTGAATAACAAATAGAAGGCACTTGGGCTCAACGTTTTGTTATCACTAGCATGGTTAAAGAAAACTAATGACCAAAGGCTCTTATTTATAGACAAGCAAAGGAGTAAGGAACCCTAAAATCTCCTTGCTTTCACAATCTAGGGCTTTCTCAGCAAGCAAGCTTTATTTCTAAATCTAGAAAGAAGATAACATCTAACACCTAAGAAAGCAGAAAAAGCGGGAAACGCCAACCATTACATTTATCTTCTTTCTCTTCTCAAAGAATGGATAAGAATTATTCCAAGAATAGAAAGAAAGCGGAAAGAAAGCTTCTAGAAGAAAGTTGCTTTAAATCTCAATCACATCCGCTAAAAAGCAGGAAACTGTGTCCCGGTTCAGTGCATCTATGCCATCAATAGCAAAACACCGCTTTTCCAAAAAATCTTCACCGTCTGCAACTGACCTTAGGAAATTTTCGACCTCATTGGCCGCTTTCTCAAACTTTGCTAACATCATCGAAATATGACTCATCCTCCCGCCAACTGGATTGCAGCTGTGAACAACACTCTGAAATTGAACTTGCACTTCATCAAGCCCGACGTAGGAACCATCTTCACAACTGTATCGAGAAGGAATCTCTCTGACAAACTCACTGATGAAAAGAAAAGCTTCGATCACCCTTTGTCTATAGGCAATAAACTCCTCAGATATCCTCTCATAGGTTTTAACCTTGAAAACATGACGCTCTCTCCAAACAAGGATCTGCCTCTTGTGTTCTTTTGAAACTATTGAACCATAGGCTGTATCTAAATCAGCAATGATGATCTCATGCCTTGATCTTACTTCAGCCAGTGATTGTTCAAACCCATGGATACTTTGACGTAGCTCATGAGCGTTTTCTCTCAACTGGAACATCCGTGCCAAGATCTCCTTTCCTCAAATGACCAGCTGTCTCAACTGATGATGATCAGCTGGTGTCTCTAAAATCTAGGGCAGCAACTAGGTTGCCTGTGAAGAACCATGGACAAGGTTAGAAATATAAAGCCTGAGCTGCTAGTTTTCAGCCTTGAGGGCTGCCTTGTCTTCTCCATCCTTGAGCACTCTTTCCTGAAGGTTTTTGGATACAACTCTGAATAAACTCACATCCACATGTCTGGTATGTCTACCAAGATTAGCCTTGACCATCACGAAGTCATCCATATTCACCTCATCCTTATTCTTATCTTCTAGGGGCAATGCAGTCTCCCTAACTATCTCGCTATCAGGATTCCTAGCAAAGTGAACTTGTTTCTTTGCTTTCTTCTTAGGAGGTTCCTGATAGATGTTATCAAGATCATCAAAATTTACCTGATATGAAGGTCTTCTCACCCTTCCCAAGGAGTTCTCAAGCCAAGACACAGTAGTATCTTTACTAACTTCCTTAGGAGGTACAATTGCAATCTCTTCGTCATCTTCAATATTAGGGTCGATGTGAATCGGTAAAGGATCTGTCAAAAGTACAGAAACATGTGTTAAAGGTGGCTCCTCTGCTTCTTTCTGAGGTACAGGCTCGTTAGGAGGAGCTTCTGTTACAACTATAGGTTGCTCCTGTATGACTATGCCTGAGAAGTCTAACCTTCTTACATTTTTATTTGATCTACTACCTTTGACGCCTTCTTGAGACTGACTTTTTCCCTTCCCTTTTGACTATGCTCTGGAAGAAGAGGGAATTGTCCTTAGCAGCTCTGCTACTAGAATGGAGTTTTTCCTCTTAAGGATTAGGAAAACCTTGCTATGTTCAAGGACTTGTCTTGTCCTGTCTTCAACTGAGAGGGACTCCTTATTGGCCCAGTTGACTTGAGGAAGGGGCTGATCTTCAATTCGCTTCTGAGCATACATCAGGAGAAGCACATCCACATCATCATCTAATAACCCTTCTATATCTTCATTTAAACAGTCTTTCATCTGGTGAAGAGTGAGCCTGCTGTAACTACGCCTTCGCACCTCGAACTCATCTGTACAATTAGCCCAAAAATCTTGAAGGGTGGATATATGAGCATAGTTCTTCTAAGTCGGCCAGCGTTGACACCATGAGGATCAAATGACCGTCTTTCACTATAAGGCTTGAGGCCGAGTTTCTCTAACTCTTCTCCCATTATCTTTGCATCTACGGCAGTCCTGCATGTATAGATTCCCAGCCCTAATGGAAAATTGAGGGAGGGTTTCTTTCTATTCATCAAGAATGTGTGGACATCGTGGCCCTGCCTTAAGAACTCCATGAAGACGACCTCGTCCGACGGGTACCTTGGTAGCATGAGCGGGGCACCTGAATAGCCGTAAACCCTGAGATAGGTGAAAGTAGGAAATTGTATGAACCAATCTGCCCACTCCGCCATCGTTGTCCTGGCAACGGAAGAGATACGGACGTGCAATTCATTGTTCAGGTCCCACACTGTGTACATCAGAAAGGCCTCGTTCACTCTCTTGTAGTGATGCAGTGACTTCGTGAATTCCAACTAGGGATAGTAGTTATATATATGCTGTACACTCAATGATCCCTCAATGTTCAACCCTTTGAATTGACCTTGATAGGCCACCGACTAGGTAAGAAACCATATGGAACTCATGAAATTGGAAGTATTTTGTTATCTGCTGATGTAGGTTGTCACTGATCAAGGTGGGCCAATCATAGAACTCAGTTTTCTTCATGATGTGGGGTATGGCGTAAAACATCCAAGGCTGAAACTTGGTAGCATCTTCTGATCCAGTTGCCCTGTTGAGCAAGGTGATTATGATAGAAATCTCATCTTTGAACTCTCCTCGCCCAACGTTCTTAGGCAAAGTCGTATCCTTCTCTTTCATCCACCTCTGTGCAATCTTCTTGCTATATTTGTCTTTGTGCATTTCCCATATCCTCTCACATTCACCCTTTGAGATAGTGACACTTTCAGGCCAAGGGGGAATAGCAAAACACTTCTCGATCATATCAGGCTTCAAACTGCAAATCAATCTGCCATCAACTGACTGAATCTCTCTTGTAGCTGGGTTGTAATGCTCGATGCAAGTGATTACGAACTCGAGACTCTGAATGGATATAGGAATAGACACTGCTGCGAGGAGTCTAGAGTGTCCCAGGTTTCTGATTGAAGTGTTGCCTGCGCTCTCCAAAGCGTATAGATCAAACACCGGCTTAATGTGATGCAAGTCTGTCTCAGCTGTTTTGATGTAATCATGATAGAGAGTTGATTCAGTCCTAAAAACATTGGGAGTGTACTCCATTTCGGAAACCTTGAAGAATGACTGTAAACTTGCCTAGGTTCAGACAAGTTTTGAGCAACTTACTATTTTTAGAATGCTGATTTTCCTTCATCTAACGGACAAATTTTTGAAAAAAATTCTGAGATATGGGTTTTGCTCATAATTTCATTACAAGACAACCCAAATCGTCCATTTTTGAAAATTTTGAATTTATACTAAAAAAGCAGCAAACCCTAATTTCTTCAATTTTTCACAAAAAAACTAGCACCTGAGTTTTGTTCAGAGTATGATTAGAAATGGACACAGTTGATTAGATTCGCAAAACCCTGATGACTGATTGAAAAAGCAGCCAACCCTAGAATTTGAAACTTTCTTGAAAAAAAAGCCGTGATATGGGTTTTCCTCAAAAGACTGATTTCAGTGGCCCGAGATGATTGAAAACTGAATGCACTGAGGATTTCACTGACATGCAAATAAAAAACAGCTGCTGCAACTTGATGAAGTTCTTGAAAATTTCTTCAAAAGAATGAGGTGAAAAGACCCAGATGGCTGAAAATTTGAAAACCTTGGCCTTCTCCTTCAAAAATTTGATCTTTTGGATGAAAAAGCTTGAAAAAGCAAGGCCTTATGCTTGCTGGTCTGAAAAATTTGATGAATAACCAGCAAACTTTGAGTTCTTGAATCATAAAAAAATTCTTCAAACTTGCTGCTCCAACTTTCTCCTTTGAATGCTACCGGCAAAAATGATGAATCTTACATTGAAATGATGAATTAAATAGACATTAGGGTTTGAATTAGTTTTGCTTTCTTTTGCTTTTATTTTCAAAACCCTAAAACCTCTGTTCATTGAACTTGGACGCCCATGCTTCATCTCACAATTTGAAACTTTGAAAATCATGGAAATTCTACTAAGGCATGAGAAGTTGGGCGCCCTTCTTGGCTAGGGGAGCCCACTTCAAGTAGTGTTAGTCATTTTTTTGATATTTTCAAATTTTCACAACTTTGACCCCCTACTTTGACCTCGATTTCCGGCTTGCAAACTAATCTGATGAGCGAGCTAAATGATTCATCACGGAGATTGACCCGTTCTGAGAAGATTGTTCTGGAGGTGTCTTTGGCTAAAAACTTCATTTCGACATTCGAATTCATGGGAGCCTTTATCTTCCAGGGGCGCCCATTTTGTCCAGAGTTAGCCGGTTTTATGATCTTCAATTTCTTCATTAACTCTTCTTCCACAGATGACCTTGTCGAATCTGGTGATCCAGGCATCGGATTGACTGATGATTATGCTCATTGCGAAGCTGAGAAGATCTTAAGAGGGGTCTTCTGGGAGAGACTTCATCAAACAGTTGAGTTTGGGCCTTCAAAAGCTTGGGCGCCCCTGGCAAGCTGGGGCGCCCAAACTCACCAGAGTTATTTTATTTTTCACTTCCTCACGTTTGCTTCTGAAATTCAATTCTTAGCTCTCATCAAACCCTCTGTTCAGCTTCTCGTATCTGGCGACTACAAACTCCGATTAACGGGCTGAATATCTCATTGGAGAGCCGGATCAATTGTGAAGAAATCACGTTAGAGCTATATCTGCAAATTCATCTGTTTAGGCCCTTGAAAACTTGGGCGCCTCTTCTCTCCTGGGGCGCCCAAAACCTCCAAACTTAAGCCATTTTTCATCTGATTTTCATCTTCAAGTTCAAACCTCCATTCTATATGTTCCACTTTGATCTGAATCTGTTGGAGATTAGACAGTCGGATGATCTGACAGAGACAGGCGTGGCAAAGCTGGCTGAATACTGAAGAGATTGAGCATATTCTAAAACCCTAACTGTTGAGTTAGGTGCTCCAAAAAGCTGGGCGCCCTTCTTCACCTGGGGCGCCCAAAGTTCTCATACTTAGTCAAATTTTGATAATCTTCATGTTTTTCATTCTGACTTCTGTGTGAATCCTCCTTGTTCGGCCTCGAATCCCGAGCGACTGGATGATCTGTTAACTGCACCGTCGGACTCGTTGCGGAGCTGGAAAAGAACTGAGCAACTTTGATTGGAGGCGTAAACCCTAATTTCAACTTTTAGTGCCCTAAAAAGATGGGCACCTTTTCTCTCCTAGGGAACCCATGGCTAGCAGTGTTAGAAAATTCACAATTTTTCACTTTCTTCTTCGTTTTCCGTGCTTGCTCACCAACTCACCTTCTGTTGAACGCCTGAGTGTTGACTGATGCCTGGTAGCCGATTGACCTCCATTGATGACCTCGGAGCTCCTGATATGCTTCTGAAAAAGCATAATAGACCCACTAGGGCAAAACTGATTATTTTGAGATTTTGATTGCACCAGCCTAATATGGAAGTATTTTGAACCAATCAAAATCAGTTTGAACTCTAACAGACCAACTTTCTATTTTTTGGAAACTTTCTATTTTTAGAAAGTTTTGCCAATATCGGTTTCCAAAGAAACCCAGAAAAAGTTACTATTTTTAGAAAATCTCTAAAAATAGCAATTTTCCTAAAAAGTAGGGATGAAAAACTGAGATCTAGGTTTTGTAGATTAAGCTTCTCTGAGCAGACCCAGATCGTCAGATTTTGAAAATTTTGCATTTTAACCCCTCATGCAAGACATGCACACCCAAATTTTGACCTTTTTGATTGATTTAACAAGACTTTTACTCATTTCTTCAAAATGTCTAAGTGTAACAAAAATTTTAATTTTGGGGTACAACACACTATATCAGAGATATGGTATTGAGGAAAGTGATTTAGTTGAAGTATATCAGCACTAATGAGCAGACGGCAGATATTCTCAGCAAGCCTCTCTCCAGAATAAAGTTTGTGTACTTTCAAGACAAGCTTGGTATGGTGGAGAATGAAGCCCTAGCTGAGAGGGAGTCTCAGCATCAGTGATCTTCTTTAATGCATTTCTATCTGTGAGAGGGATTTGAGGTGCAAGCCCTTGTTAATGCATTTCTCTCTGTGAGAGAGATTTGAGGTGAAAGCCCTTGTTTCCACCCTCTGGAAGTAGCCATGGTGGATGTCATGTTTGTGACTCCATGACAACATCACATGAGAGAGTCGGTGATGATTTTCTTGTACTTGTGCTTTTCACCCTCTGGGAGTAGCCATGGTGAACGTCACAATGAGGTGACAACATCATGTTGAACGATTCTGTGATGGGCACTTGTGCACATTTACCATTCATGGGAGTAGCCATGATGGTTGATATCACAATGAAGTGATATGTTTCTTTTCCATATATGGGAGTAGCCATGGTGGTTGACATCACGATGAGGTGATGTCTTATACAGCTGGAAGTATCCTCCCCAACAGAGAGGGAGTGTTAATGTTACATGGCAGCGTCGGGATTCTACTTCCAGCCCAGTTCGCTTTTATGAAAGACAAATTAAATCATAGCCTATCGGCTATGATTTAATTTGTCGTATACAGCTGGAAGTATCCTCCCTAGCAGAGAGGAAGTGTTGATGTTACATGGCAGCATCGGGCTTCTACTTCCAGCCCAATTCGCTTTTATGAAAGACAAATTAAATCATAGCCTATCGGCTATTTAATTTGTCAAGGCAATTTCTTTATGAAGAGACACGTCAATTATTAAATAATATTTTATTTATTTGTTATTGAGGCCGACCCTTCCTAATCGGCGATTGTATTGAAGAGACATTTCATTTCATGAAGGCCGACATTATACTTGAAAAGATGCATCCCTTGAAGTCTTCCTAAATCGAATAGTATAAGTAGAAGATGTTGTTCAACCCTTAAGGAATTCATTTTCATTCACTTGTCATTCGATATCCGTAAGTGCGAGTTGGTGTAGTAAGAAGATCATCAAGTGCAGATCGATATAATTGAAGAAGACTGAGTTTGCTATCAGCAAGTAGCATTATATTGTTTCTGTGTTAGCATCAGGTTGTGGTGCTATTCTTGGCCTCATTGTAAAGGAGACTATTGTTCTATATTAAATATATAAGTGATATATTGTTGCTGGGTTTTTCTCCCTCAAGTGGAGGGTTTTCCCAGGGTATATTCTGTGTTTGTGTATCTGTCTTTGAATTAAAATCTGCTTTTATTATCTGATAATAAAACTAACACAAAGAACTTTAGCAACATCCAAGATTATATTACTAAGGTCTATGATCTGAGAGCACAATGTAAAGCATGTGGTATTGACAAAAAGGACATTCAGTTAATCTATAATACACTGAATAAACTTGTGAAATATTCCAAGCCAAATTTTTTCGATTTTTCACATTACAAATTACAAAGCAATGCACCCGTTAAGGTTAGCAGTTAAACCAAAACGTTGCTGAAGCAACTCTAACCAGAATGTACACCAGGATCCTGATGTGGGCAAAGTGTGAGCATTGGTCAGAGAATCTTAATCAAATTGCTTATGCAGGAACTCTAACCAAGAATGGCGCCGATGATGGCGAGCATATGGTCAGAGGATCTTCTGCACTAATGTACTGAAAGGGAACTCGACACCAAGTATGTGCTACCCAATCCAGTATGGAGTGAGGGGTGACCATATGGCGGAGTATTACAAAAACTATGCTTGAAAGAAATAACTGAATTACTGAAAGGACTCAACACCCAGAACGTGCTTTCTAACCCGAACTGGGAAAGTAGCTACCATAGGGCGGAGATGTAACTATTACAAAATAACTTCAGAATGTAAAGTGAGCATTACAAACAGAATTGAACAAGATTGAAAATTACTGCCAGTACTACTGTCAGTTTACAAAATGAAGCTCAATTGCCTACCAAGAGCATAGTAAATCGAAAGATTAACATTACATCATGTGAAGAATTCACCTTGGCTTGTTTCAAGATGCCAAAACAATAACTTCTCTCAAGGACCAGATTGATAAGTCTGATTCCACAGATCTGCACTTTCAAAATGAGAAACCAGCAGCTTACAAATTTAAAGAAATGTTCATAACTTCTTCCAAGAACATCCGATTGATGTGAAATAAAATGCAATGCATTCTAAAGACATAGGCGACCAAAACAAAGCCCTAAAACTGATCCAAATACCACAGATTTAATTTGCACGAATCCCAAGACAGAAACAAGATGGTACGGCTTCTAGAAAAGGGCGATCTGCTTTTAAAATTCACTGCCTTCATTAAAAATTCTGCAAACTTGAGGAATATGACGCCTAGACCTAACAATGAAAATGGGCTAATACCCATAACAGTATTTTTGTTATTTTGATTTATGAATAAAAACTCAATTCAGCTGTAGCTAATAATGCAATATCTGGAAACCACTAACATGCAAAACTGATCTAACAATGCACAAGCTGAATACAATGCAAAACCCAATGCAAAACTCACAAATTACGCTATCTCATCACTAGTTGTTGTGTTGCAAGCAAGAAGCAACGCCCGAGCTAGGAATCCTTCATTCCTCGAAGTAGTTCCAGAGCCAAACCAGCAGCATAACAATACTGTAGACCAAAGATGCCCTCAATGATAACCAAAGGCTCCCTTTTATAATTTTCGGTTGACCCCTTCTCGAAACCCTAACCTTCTTTTTGAGTCAAACCCTAATCCCAAGAGATGGCGTCCCCTTTCTTCACTAACTTTTAATTAAATTCACAACTTAGGAAATGGCGTCCCACTTAAGGTTCTTATTTCAACCTTAATAAATTCAATATAAACTCAATATGGCACCACCCTTCAAGTCCACCTTTTTAAAATAACATTAAGTTAATAGACTAGGCCAAGGTGGTAAAATAACATTAAAATATAATGTTATTTTTAAGTAAAATGAGCTCATCTCTCTGAAACTGCATTTTGAAGCCCAAAACTGAATATGCCAATTGAGTCAACTGAAGAGGAAAGTCAACTGCCTGAGACCAACCAGTCTACTGCCAAAAATAGAATTTACTAAAAATAGTAAATTCTTGAAGATGCTCAGAATGCCGAGAAGAACATACCACTGCGAAGCTCTCTGAAAACCCAGAAAGAATCTGCTACTGAAACAACCAACTCTGAGCAAGAACTTCCTTCAAAATAGGAAACCCTAATTTTACCTTCCGACTAGCCTACGAGTCTCTGGAATAGGCCAACGGTCACTGAAAAGATCAGGCTTGAGACGGGGACATTACAACTTGGTCCTGAATTTGCAGTTTTTGTTTCTAGCTTTCATACTCACAGACTGACTATGGGATTTGCATATACTATGCCTTCATTTACATCTTTTTTTGAGATGTTTATGCATGAACAACAAAAGCTTCTTTCTATGGGTCTCATAAAGCCATCATAGACTCAGGTTTTGTTAGTTGGTCAGCCTAAGGGACAAAAAGAGTCAGGACAATCTGACAAGAAACAAAAGAAATCTAAGAAAAATCCACACACAGATCAAGCACAGCACAAATCCTCTTCAAGGGAGGATTCATCTAAGAAGGAGAAGTCTACTTGTTCATATTGCAAGAGGACTGGACATGAAGAACATTCTTGTTATAAAAAGGATATTGATGAACTAAAACATCTTTTTAAGAAAAATAACATTGATTTACCTTCTAGAATTTCCAAGCCCACTTCTTCTTCTTCACATTCTAAACAGTCAAGATCTAGTAAGGATAAAGCTCATGCAGGATTTGCTTCTGAGTCTAAGAAAAACAAAGGTAAAGCTCTTTGTGCTTCTACAAGTCATGAATCAGGGAAGTGGCTCTTAGATTCTGGAGCTTCTCATCATATGGCTTCTACACAGTCTATGTTCTCTTCTTTTGAGCCTTGTGTTATGCCACCTATTCTGATGGGCAACAACACTTACATTAGTGTAATTGGGAAGGGTTTTGTTGATATTGGGGATGGCACCTTCAATGATGTTTTGTGTGTACCTCACTTGATGAATAATCTTCTTTCCATCTATCACATCACTCATGGTAGAGCAGGGAAAATTATGCAATTCACGCCTGATTCAGTTATCATCAAAGACTTGGAGAGCAGAGAGATAATTGCTACTGGGATGGTTGATCATGCATCTCGGTTATATACCTTTTCAGAATTTGCACCTGATGATGATTCTGATCCTTTGGTTATTGATCACACTTCTAGTGTGAGTTTTGATTTTGAGAACTTTGGCTACTTGAATCTTGGTATTCTCACAAGCGATTCAGTTTTTGAGCCTTGCATTCCTTCTCCTCCATCTACTGTTGCTTCTAAGGATACTTGTGTTGCTGCATCCTTGGCTACTTGTGATTCAGTGCAGCAGGATATACATCGTCTTCCAGATATAGCTACTTGGGATGACTACTTGGCAGACATTGCAAGTTTGTTTATAGAGTCTCATACTTCAAATTTGGGAGACACTATTCACGACATTCATCTTCTCCTTGATGAAGTTGATTCTTCTTCAGTTGCTATGGGGGAACCTTTGGATCCTCTTGTTTATTCTCCACATGATCATTAATCACAATTTGACATGAGTGTGGATACTTTTGAGCAAAATTTGGGGGAGGCATCTTTGTCTTCAGAGGAGATAGTTGAGTCTTTGGATCTTGTTCTACATAGATCTCCACTAGGTTTTGGATTGTCATCTTCATCAGAGTGGCCTAGAACGTCTGATTTGATGGTGGTGGCTTCCAGCATCGACATGGAGACACATGAGCAATTTTCAAAGACTTCATACATTTTGAGCTTTCTTCCCTTATATTCCTTTCAGGAGGGGGAAGATGTTCTTCATGCACCTTTGGTTTTGTTTCTTCCTAAGGGGAGGAATGTTGTTCGACGATCATGGTCTATCTTCTACATCCAGTTTTGAGCATCAACCATTGGTACAGTTGACTACTTGAGGGAAGGCCACATAGTCTTTCTTATCCTTTCTATTTTAGAGGAGACTTCTTTCTTGCATGGGATTCTTCTTGTGTTGGGAAACTTGTTTTCTTTTCTTTCTTTTGGAGAGGAGTTTTGTCCCATTAGGTTTTCTTCTTTTCTCCATTTGTGAGAGATCATTTTGTACATGGGTACCTAATATGGCCTAGTAACCGGGACCCATCCTTGTGTCTTTTCACCCACCTAAGCTATGCTTAAGGGGGAGTGTTAGTGTAGGTTTTTTATTTTCCTTATGTTAGGGAATATTTCTTTTTCCTACACACATTATTAAGCTTGCTTAGGTTATATTGAATGGTTAGGATGAGGACATGTGGCATAAATCCATCATTCACATGTGACACTCACACCCACCTTTGGGTAGGTGAGTCCCACACCCTCTTTTGGACTTATTTGCCACCTCTCATAACCATCTATTCGTCTTTACCTGAGTAGGTATAACCATGTAATTTGGCTTTTACCAAGTAGGTAACACTCCCACCTATTATGAGTAATGGGAGTTATTACCTCTCTTGGCTTTATTTGCCCTTAATTTTTGCTATATATACAGCACTCTCCTCTCCTTCAGCTAGTCAATTAGACTGATTCAGTCAAGGGAGTGTCAATTATATTCATCTCTAGGTTTCTTACTTGCTTTCCTTCAATCACTTTCATCTTGGGTGGTTTCACAACCAAATCTAACAATGATAACTCATAAACTTAAGTCAAGGCACTTCACAATGAATACCTGTTATGCCTTGCATAACCACCCCATTTTAAATTTGATTAAAATGGGACCCTCTTTTGCTTTCGCTCTTTGTGTTTTCCCCCTTTCGATTTTGAGGTTTTGCTTTGCCTTGGCATGTGCTTAATATGTTTACCTTGCTTACCCAAGTGTTTTCCCCAAGTTGCATATCGAAAATCTTATGCTTTGGGCGAAGTTCGGGTTTTTACCCTGGTTCGGGATTTTCCGGTCCGTCCGGATTTTCCCAGTTTTCTTTTAAACTCCAGTTTTAACACTGTTGCTCGGGTTTTTGAGCCAGTTCAGGATTGTCCGCCTGGGTCGGATTTTCCCAGTTTTTTCTCCTTCCCTCCGTTTTCCCGGATTGCGCTCGAAGTCCGATTCGGCCTGTTGTACACTGCACTTCGGAAATTTCTGGCCTTCGCGGAATTCCGCCTGGGTCAGATTTTTCCGGATTTCGGTCTAGCCGTTGGGTTTCCGAGTTTGGTCAATTTTTGGAGCTTTATGCCATTTTGCTTTATCATTTGCGTTCTCCTAAGCTGGGATGTTCATCTTGTTGTGCTTTAAAACGTTATGGTCTTGCTTGGAGTTCGAATTTCTATGTGTTTGGGCATTTTCTGGCTTGCCCTGTGCATTCATCGTTAAAATCTAGGGTTTCATGTCTAGGGTGTCGCCATCTCGTCTTGTTTTGCCTTCAATTGAGCCTGGGATTCGAAGATCTGTAGGAGGCTCATGTTAAGCGATTTTCGTGCCCAGGGTCCTCAAATTTGTGACCTTCGGTCAATTTGAGCGAAGTCGTCGATTTTTAGGTTTTCTATCGACCTCGGGATTTTCCTGCCCAGTTGCATTTTCCCAGTTCCCTTCAGTTTCCCGGAAATGTGCTGGTATCTGGAGTTTTGTGCTCTTCATGGAATTCCGATCTCAACAGATTTTACCGGATTTTCTGCCAAAGCTTCGACTGACTTGAAATTGTTGGCACAGGAATGATTTAGGTGATGAATGCTTGATATTCCATGCTTATTTTGATAGATTTCACAATCTTATATGCATTCCTTCTTCATTCGGATGATCTATTGGTGAACCTTATGCCTACTTCGGGATTCTCCGTTCTGGCCGGATTTTCCTGGTTTCCCTCAGTTTTCCGAAGTGCGAAGTTCTAGGTCATCCGCGGAATTCCGATCCGACCGGATTTTTCCAAATTCTCTGCTATGCATTGTTGAATTTAAGAAATTGGATAAAATTGATGAATACTTAAACATGTCTTGCTTTAGCTTGATGAATTTCACTGTTGTATGTTGCTTATGTTCATTTTGATGATCCAGTATTGATGCTTAATGGTTAATTTAATGGTTTTATCATGATTTTAAGCTAGCACTTGGATGAAAATGTTGTCAACATTTGGATTCTCACATTGGTGCTTGATGTATGCAGGCTAAGTCTACCAAGGCAGCAGCTGGAAAGGCTAAGAGAGACACATAGGGATCCTCCATCTCTGAAGCAAAAAAGAAAGAAAGAAGCTGGACGAAAAGAGTAGGATTCCTGAGGGCAAGACGGCATCAGTCTGGTTCGAGGTTTCAGATCCGAACATAAACACCCTGCAACAAGAGAGACTGGGACAATACGATGGGGCAGTTGAAGAATGATATTAATGCTATTGAATGGCGAACTAGGGTTTCGCCTATGCCACTTGCGAATGGCTTGCAGAGGACGTTCTTGATGGCGAAGGCCAGAATGGAGCAAGGTATGGGCGAAGTGGGAGAAGTAGTTAATGCAAAGCTGCATCGAAAGTCGTGCTTCCTCATTGCTTTGCTTTGCCTCTTCTTCACGCGTTTTGATCCGAGTTATGTGTAAACCCTAACTGGGCCGACACATCTGAATGGTTTAATTAATATGGCGTTTCGCCTCTTTTGTTAGGGTTAAGAGGGGTGAAGAAGGATTCAGAAGCTAGAGGATGGGATATCAAAAAAGCAAGTTAGGTTTTCTTTTTTAGTAAGTTAGACACGTTTTGCAGTTCAGCAGGAGGAGGAGGTGATGTATCTTCCAGATTTTCTTAGCATAGATGGAGATAATTTGAAGACATGGGTTTTTGTACACTGGTGATCTTGCCAGATTTGTAAATGTTGCTCATCTGTTTCATTGACAGTAGGAACAGCCAGATTTAAACCTACTTTATATTATGCTCTAGAATGGTATTCATTTTGGGTTAATCATTTGATTTGAAAAGCTTTCAAGGAATGAAATTTTATCTTATGTTTTGTTTCAATAATGATTTGCACTCTATGTTAAAGTTTGCCTGTGAATGAATGAAACTTTGTATCAATTACAAGTTAATTTTATTCTGCAGTTCTAGTTTAGGAATTCCTTGGAAGGTAACTAGTCTGATTAGTTGAATGGATCAACATTCTTTTCAATTTGAAAACCTTGATCTTTTTTTTTTCTATTTTTTTAAAACCACCAAATAAAGTAGGTTCAAATAGATGTTTGATCTTGCAACAATTCAGAAGCTCAAAACCAGCAGGCCCCTTGAACATTACAGCCATATTGACCATTTCGTGAAACAGCAACGTTGTGAACCAACATCAAAGACCTTGGAAAGTGATTAGTTTGATTACTGATTGTCTCTTTCAGGAGAGGTGAGATATTTTTTACTTTTATCTTACCTGCATGTTGTGGGTCAACTTGGCACCTCAACAGGAACTGGCACTAGAAGGAGGTCCAGAAGAGAAAATTGGATAACATTGGGTATTTCTCACCAGAGAGGTCCCATAGAGTTCTTCGATCAACTAAAAACCCACCACTTTTGATAAAACTCAAGACCCCAACGAGACACAAGATTCACAGGGCAACCATTCTACCACCGTTGTCAGCCCCACTCACTCCACCAGGCAATTCACCAATACCCTAGTGGATACCCGTGAATCCACCACCAAATCCACCTCAATTGCCATTACAGCTGGTTCAGCCCATCCAACAGCTGGCTCAACCTCCACCACCACCACCAATGGCATTTTTTGTGAATAATCCCTCTCCATTGGGGACTATTCCTGGAGGCTTTCATGATATGCCTAAGAATCCTGAGAGATTCTGTCCCAAATACATTCATGGCGAATCAACGAGTGTTGAGGAGCACATACAAGCTTTTAAGGATGCTTGTACCAGAGCTCAGATAGCTCACCATGATGTGGTTTGTAGGTTGTTCCCTTATTCCTTAGGGGATATGGCGTACAACTGGTACCTAAATCTTCCACAAGGTTCTATTCTGAGCTGGACAGATCTGGAAAATGCTTTCATCAATCAGTTCAGAGTTTATGTGGATCCAACCATTTTGTTCCATCAATTTGCTACCATTAGGAAGAAGCCATGTGAATCACTGCCCTTGTTTAATACAAGGTTTCAACAAATGTATAGGAGATTGCAGGACCCCTATCTAGTTGCTGAGAATAGTGCCATTCAGGCATATTTTAGAATTATAGACCCTTTGTTTGGCTTGTTCCTACAAAGGACTTATCAGTCGGCAGATATTGATTCTCTGTCTAAAGTTTATCATCTAGCCATCAAGCTGCAATAGAAAACTAGCTCTCAACAAGGGAACTTGGGAGGAGGTTTTCCTTCTATGGGGTATCAGATGCCTAATCCAACCCCTTTATTCAATACTGTCCCAGAGATGTCTCCTTCCCATTATGGACCCATGTCTGAGTTGCAGACTCAATCTCCTGTTTCATTCTTTGCCAATGGAGCTCCTGACTTCTCTCAACAATCACAGGCTCGTCACAGTCCACATGGTCATCATAATCAAGCTAGAATACCAAATCTTGTCGGTCAGCCACCTATTACTAAGAATGCTGAGAGTGAAAGGATAGATCAACTCACAAACGAGGTGGAGACCCTAAAGAAAACTCTGTCTCAAGTCACAAATGACATGGCTCAGCTTAAACTGAACCCCTCTCACAACCAAGGTAATTATGCTAATCAAGGTAATTACCCTAATCAGAATAATAATAATCAAGGTAATTATCAGAACAACAACAATCACAGCCAGAGGAATTATCAAGGCCAAAACTTCCCTAACCAAGGCTATCAAAATCAGAATAGAGGATATAACCAAAGGCCTAATAACAATAGACAATGGAACACAGGGCCAAATAATGGTGGGGTTTCTCACAAATAACAGTGTGGTTTCTCACAATTATCAAGCTAATGAGGACAGGCCACATACTGCAAACGTGGCTAACCTCAATTTTATGACTAACTGGTGTAGGCTGCATGATACTGCAACTCATTCCGAGGTGAACTGTCCTGAAATAGAGAAGGTTGTGAAGATGGCACAGGCAGATGCCCAAACATTCCAAGGGAATTCAAATAAAGGAGGTGGCTCAATGGATACAGCAATGGCTTATGACCTCGTTGAAGAAGAACCTTCATTCCCAATGCAGAATGAAAATGAACCAAAGGAAGATATGTATGATGCTAAAGCCTTTCAGACAAAGGGAGGACACTTCCTAAGAAACCAGAATAAGAGTCCGTTCACTACATCAGCACCACCTAACCACATGGTGCCTCTGAATCAAAGTACTGATAACAACCCTCCTCCACCAAAGGGTCCGTCTGACTTCCCTAGCAAAGGTAATTCATCTGGTGTTTTCAAATATAATGCAAGTTATAACACAGAATTTGATATTGTTTCTGAGATGCAGAAACAAAAAACCTCTTTATCATACTTTGACATCCTAAAATGGTGCCCTTCCCAACAAGATATAGTGCTGAAAGCTTTGGAAGAAGCTGATAAATCAAAAGGGAAAACCAAGGTGGCACCCGTTGCGGACATGAACGCGGCTTTGTTCAGAAACAAGATAGGGACCCCATTATTTCTTTTAAGTTTAAGAATCTATGGGAAGAATCTACACAATTGTCTACTAGATTCAGGGGCTTCTGGCAATGTTATGCCATTTTCTGTATGCAAGAAATTGGGATTGAATCCTATCCAAACAAACAAGAAAGTCATCCAACTTGATAAAACAGAGGTTAATGTAGTTGGAGAATTGAGAAATATACATGTGCAAGTAGGGTCTGACTCTAGGATTCAAACCAATATGGATATTCAGGTAGCAGACATTCCTAAGACTTACGGTATGCTTTTGAGCAGAGATCTAATGAAGAGTATAGGGGGATATCTCTCCCTCGACTTTTCACATATGTGGCTACCATGGAGGGGAATGCCTACGCAGATTAGGATTGTAAGTGAACCTCACCTCAAACATATCATCACTGAGTATGACTGTCCCAACGAGGTAGTTTATTTTGAAACCAAGATAGGGGTTTATATAAGAGAGGAAATTCTAACTCTTTCAGTTCTTCATTCTAATGATTTGTCAATGCAAGAATTCCCTGATCCCATGATTAGTGTAAACCAGTAGGTATTGATCAGGAAGCTACAACAGGATCAGCTGGTCTTAGGGGAAGATATCGATTTGTGGAGTCTTCTACTCCCAAATTGGTGCAGGGTGCACTACCAAAATCATTCGGAATTGATCTGCCAACCCTGCATCAGTGTTCTAAATCATCTTTTCCAAAATGAAGAAACTAGCCCAAGTCACCTTGAGACCGTTTCAGATCACTTCTCATTTGAAGCCAAAAATGCAATAATGTTAACCAGGGATAATATACCTTCAAAGGAAGTCCCTCCTCAAACTGAACTTACCCCAATCATAATACCGGACCAACATGGTTATGTTGAACAACCCCAGCGTTTGTTTGATACCCCTGCACTCACAAGTATACCAAAACCCAAGGGGTTAATCAAAGATACAGATAACTGTTAGAAAGATATCCTAGGATTACATGATATATCTTAGCGGAAATTGGACATTGCACCTGATGAACCTATTGAACACCCATTCCCAATATTTGATGCAAAAGATCAAGTGGCCCCACCTATGTTTCATCTTATCCAAGCACCCACAATAAGCTCAAAGAGATCAATCCTAGCTCATAATCAGCTATGGACCCTCACATTTGATGGATCCAAATCTAAAACAAGGTGTGGTGTTGGAATTGAGTTAACCAACCCAAAAGGGAAAATATTTTTTGCTTCTTACAGGTTACAGTTTGGATGCACTAACAATATAGCAGAATATGAAGCATTAGCTCGGGGACTGATGTTCGCACATCAGAAGAAAATTATTGCCTTGATGGTTAAAGGAGATTCAGAAGTGATTATCAAGCAAGTATGCAGCCAATACACATGTCACAATAAAAAGCCGGCAGCTTATAGAAATCGGGTGTGGAACCTAATTGAAGACTTTGATGCTTTTGGGATTAGTTTAATCCCTAGAGAGGAGAATCAAATAGCTGATTCACTAGTTGTTGCCGCAAGTACCCTGGAGCCCATGCAAGGCTCCAAGCTCAAGAGATTCTCATTAGAATTGATATCTACCCCGGTTGTCCCTGATAATGTCAGGAACTTTCAAGTCTTCGACAATGATCGACATATCCTTGCTTTTCTAGCAAGCTCAGATGTTTTCGAAAGACAGATCATCAATGAGTCCAACAAAGATCAAGGAGATTGGAACCCCGAAGACTGCGATACAGAAGGTATCCTCAATTTAAAAAGTAATAGCATTCCCAAGGGAATGGTGACCTTAGAAAGAATTTTTGATTCAGATCCAAGGGCTCGGGAAAAGGTATCAACCGAAGATAAGGGAGGTGCATATGAAACTGTTAACTTAGCTGACTCTGGCCCTGAAATGAATGTTTACATAGGGAAAGTCTGCCCTCAAGCAATTAGAGAAGATATATTGAGGGCACTGAAGAAAGATATTGTTGCAATAGCTTGGGGGTATGAAGATTTAAAAACATTTGATACTTCTGTGATAACTCATACTATTCCTTTGAAGCCTGAAGCTAGACCATTTCGGCAGAAACAGCGTCCTGTCAACATCCTAATTGAACCACTGATCTTTAACGAAGTTCAGAAATTGCTTTATGCAAGAATAATTTTCCCTGTATGGCATTCAACATGGGTGGCTAACTTGGTTCCAGTTCGTAAAAAGAATGGGGAGATCAGGCTATGTGTAGATTTCAGGAATCTGAATAGAGCTTCAGAAAAAAGACAACTACCCACTCTCTTCTTTGGATGAAGTCTTGTAAACTATCAATGGGTCTCAAATGATGTCATTCTTGGATGGTTATTCTAGGTACAATCAAGTGATCGTTAATTATGAAGACAGAATGAAAACAACCTTCACTACTAAGTGGGGAACATTTTCTTACAAGAGGATGCCATTTGGTTTGATAAATGTTGGAGCAACTTTTCAGCGTGCAATGGATGTAGCATTCAAAGATTTGATTGGTAAGTGCATCATCATTTATATGGATGACCTGACAGTATTCTCTAAAGATAGACTAAACCATGCTGTAGACTTGGCTAAAGTTCTTGAAAGATGTATCCAATATGGTGTTTCTCTAAATCTTAAGAAGTGTATGTTCGGGGTTTCTGAAGGGAAACTTTTGGGACACATAATCTCAGAAAGAGGGATATCGATAGATCCAGACCGAATTGAGTCTATTCTGAAGTTAACCATGCCAGGAAGTAAGGAGATGAGATCTTTCTTCGGAAAGATCAACTTTGTGAGGAAGTTTATCACAGGTTTTGCAGAAATTGTTAAACCTTTGAACGAAATGATGAAGAAAGATGCTAAAATAGAATGGAGTAATGAGGCAAAGGCTACTTTTTCTCAGGTTAAGCAATCCAATTCGGAGGGGCCAGTCCTCACCAGTTATGACTACTTGAAGCCATTTTATATTTATTCTTTTGTTTCTAAACACTCATGTGCAACTGTCCTGACACAACGAAGAGAGGAGGGGGATAAAAGGCCAATTGCCTTCATGAGCTCTCCGTTTAAGAATGTTGAAGTCAAGTACCCACCTCTTGAAAAACAAACTTTTGCGTTGGTTGGGGTTGTCAAGAAGTTCAGGCATTATATCCTTCGAAGTCAAATCATTGTTGTGGTTCCTGATGCTGCTATGAAGTTTCTACTTATGCAGAGCAAGTTGGGAGAACGAAGAGGGAAATGGATGGCTATTTTGCAGAAGTTCAATCTAGAGATTCACCCTATGAAACTTGTCCAAGGTCAAGGCCTGTCTAAAGCAATAGCGGACGCTGATAAGAACATTACTTGTCAGCAGTACACAACACAGTTCTTTTCTAATGACTCTTGGTATGCCAATATTATTTATTTCATACTCAATAATCGGTGCCCAAAGGGAATGAATACAACTCAAAGGAGAGCACTGAGATTGAAAAGCTCCCATTATATGCTCAAAGAAGGATTGTTATACAAAAAGAATTTTGAGGGGGTTTATCTACGATGCCTTGATCAATAAGAAGCTAAGCACGCAATTACTGAATTTCATGGGAAACATGGCACGGGTCATGGTTCTGCGGATTCTTTAGCACATCAGATTTGGTTATTATTGGCCATGTGTGTTTAAGGATTCCCACCAACATGTAAGGACATGTCATATATGTCAAATTTCTGCATCAAGAGAGCGTCAATCAGCCATGCCATTGTAGCCTGTTTATGAGATAAGGCCATTTGCCCAATGGGCACTTGATTTTATTGGGGTAATTAACCCAAATTCTTCTGTAGGACATAAATTCATTTTGACTGCCACAAATTACTGCACGAGATGGATAGAAGCTATACCTTGAAAGAATAGCACAACAAAGGTAGTAATCAAGTTCCTCACTGAATGCATCACAACCAGGTTTGGAGTACCCTTTGCACTGGTATGTGACAATGGCCCTACCTTTTCTTCTGCCGAGTTAATTTCATGGGCTTATGATCATAGGATTGTTTTAAAGTATTCTTCAAACTATTATCTGCAAGGAAATGGAGTTGCAGAATCAACTAATAAGAATCTCCTAGGAGTAATCAAAAAACTGTTAGAGAACAATCCTAGAGACTGGCATATCCAATTAAGATTTGCATTATGGGCAGATAGACTAGGATCAAGGTTGCGTTGAAGACTTCACCATTTAAGCTAGTGTATGGCCAAGAGCCTGTGTTCCCTATTCACTTGCAAATACCTGTCCTGAAATTCATGCAAGAATTTTACTCTAGTGATGATAGGATTGAAGTAAGGTTAGCTGGCTTGCTGAAATTAGAAGAGCAGAGAGATGCTGCTTTGCAGCAATTCTTTAGGCACCAAGCTATTGTCAAACGTTGGTTTGACAAAAGAGCCAAAGTCAAGGCTTTCAGGATATCAGACCTTGTCTTATTGTGGAATAAAGCCAATGAAAAGAAGGGTGACCACCAGAAGTTTGATAAGCTCTGGTTGGGTCCCTCTCAAATTGCTGAAATCCTAAGAGAAAATGTTTTTCGGCTGAGTAGTTTAACAGGAGAACCTAGTCCATTGCCTGTCAATGGACAATTTCTCAAACATTATTTTGGGTCGTAAAAAGTCTGGTATTTTGTTGGGTTGTATATATGTAAATAGTTTGTTGTTCCATTCATTTTGTCTTTTCCTTTTCTTTTTTTTTTTGCGGGGGCCTTCATTTTATTCAATTGGGTAAGGGGTTGTTATCTGAAGTATACTTTGGTTACTAGGAGAGAGGTTGGTTTAGATATTTTCAGGTTTTCTGATTGGATGATTTTGTTCTAAATTCATTGTTTTATGTCCATTGTCAATGAGAGTTGAGGAAAGTCATTGAGAACAAGGCGTAAAGTAAGCAATCTTCACTAACTACGATTGAATCTGTTACAAATCATCAGAAACATCTCTTTTTGTAATGGTATATTTGTCTTAGGACGATGGTGTTGCAAGACTTGAGTGAAAAATCCGATTCCCCAGATGTTATGAGGTCCATGGTAGTTTTCAACCCAGTACAGATGTTGGACATCTGACATATTGAAAAAGAATTGAATAAAAAAAAAAGTGAAAAGAGAACTATCTAAGAAAAGAGACCTCAATACTGAATGGGTGATTCCAGTATCTCTACTGGGTCTATGGACGCCTGACAGGCAGTAGAGCAATGCTGTGAGAAAACTAGAGGTATCTCCGTCGAGCTATGGACGCTTGCTGGCAGCAGAGCAATGCCCAGGATATCATTGCACAACAGTTAAAGGGAATCAACTCATGTAGTTCAAATCCTGCTCATAATTGTTCAAAAGATGAGGAAAACATTGTAAAAGGGTGATGCACCATCAAGCACACACATAGATTCAGGGGTAGCTAGTGTTGATTTACATTTGAGATTCTAGCTCAACCTTGTTTACTAAAATTGACCTAACTGGAATTGTGATGTCCATAAACCAGGAGTTTTGGGTAACTGAATCCCTCAGTTTCCTGAAAATGGTTAAACCATTTTCCCAGCCAAGTCGCCAATTGTTATGCCTTGCATAACCACCCTATTTTAAATTTGATTAAAATGGGACCCTCTTTTGCTTTCGCTCTGTGTTTTGCCCCCTTCGATTTTGAGGTTTTGCTTTGCCTTGGCATGTGCTTAATATGTTTATGTTGCTTGCCCAAGTGTTTTCCCCAAGTTGCATATCGAAAATCTTATGTTTTGGGCGAAGTTCGGGTTTTTACCCTGGTTCGGGATTTTCCGGTCCGTCTAGATTTTTCCAATTTTCTTTCAAATTCCGATTTTAACGCTGCTGTTCAAGTTTTTCAGCTAGGTTGGAATTGTCCGCCTAGGTCGGATTTTCCCAGTTTTTTCTCCTTCCCTCCGTTTTCCCGGATTGCGCTCAAAGTCTGGTTCGGCCTGTTGTACACTGCAGTTCGGAAATTTCTGGCCTTTGCGGAATTCCCCCTGGGTCGGATTTTTCCGGATTTTTGTCTGGCCATCGGGTTTCTGAGTTTGGTCGATTTTTGGAGCTTTATGCCATTTTGCTTTATCATTTGCGTTCTCCTGAGTTGGGATGTTCATCTTGTTGTGCTTTAAAACATTATGGTCTTGCTTGGAGTTCGAATTCCTGTGTTTGGGCATTTCATGGCTTGCCCTGTGCGTTCATGGTTAAAATCTAGGGTTTCATGCCTAGGGCATCGCCATCTCGTCTTGTTTTGCCTTCAATTGAGCCTGGGATTCGAAGATCTGTAGGAGGCTCATGTTAAGCGATTTTCGTGCCCAGGGTCCTCAAATTTGTGACTTTCGGTCAATTTGAGCGAAGTCGTCGTCGATTTTCGGGTTTTCTATCGACCTCAGGATTTTCCTGCCCGGTTGCATTTTCCCAATTCCCTTCAGTTTCCCGGAAATGTGCTGGTATCCGGAGTTTTGCGCTCTTAGCGAAATTCCGGTTTTGACGGATTTTCCCGAATTTTCTAGAAAGCTTCGAGTGACTTGAAATTGTTGGCACAGGAATGTTTTAGGTAATGAATGCTTGATATTCCATGCTTATTTTGATAGATTTCACAATGTTATATGCATTCCTTCTTCATTCAAATGATCTATTGGTGAACCATATGCCTGCTTCGGGATTCTCTATTCTAGCCGGATTTTCCCAGTTTCCTTCAGTTATCCGAAGTGCGAAGTTCTGGGTCATCCACGGAATTCCGGTCCGGCCGAATTTTTCCGAATTCTTTAATATGCTTGGTGGAATTTAAGAAATTGGATAAAATTGATGAATCTAATGATGAATGCTTAAACATGTCTTGCTTTAGCTTGATGACTTTCACTGTTGTATGCTGCTTATGTTCATTTTGATGATCCAGTGTTGATGCTTAATGGCTAATTTAATGGTTTTATCATGATTTTAAGCTAACACTTGGATGAAAATGTTGCCAACATTTGGATTCTCACATTGGTGTTTGATGGATGCACGCTGAGTCTAACAAGGCAGCGGCTGGAAAGGCTAAGAGAGACATAGAGGGATCCTCCATCTCTGAAGCAGAAAAGAAGGAATGAAGTTGGACGAAAAGAGTAGGATTCCTGAGGGCGGGATGGCATCAGTCTAATTCGAGGTTTCAAATCCGAATATGAACACCCTGTAACAAGAGAGACTGGGACAATACGATGGGGCAGTTGAAGAATGATATTAATGCTATTGAATGGCGAACTAGGGTTTCGCCTATGCCACTTGCGAATGGTTTGCAGAGGACGTTCTTGATAACAAAGGCCAGAATGGAGCAAGGTATGGGTGAAGTGGGGGAAGCAGTTAATGCAAAGTTGCATCGAAAATTGTGCTTCCTCATTGTTTCGCTTTGTCTCTTCTTCACGCGTTTTGATCCAAGTTATGTGGCAGATCCTAGGCCGAACTAATCGGCGCCCTTGCATTTAATGCACGTTTGACTTTATTTCAAACTCTTCTAGGGCCGACTTGTTCTGTGACCGACTTATTGTAAACCCTAACTGGGCCGACACATCTGACGGGTTTTATTAATATGTCGTTTCGCCTCTTTTGTTAGGGTTAAGAGGGGTGAAAAAGGATTCAGAAGCTAGAGGATGGGATATCGAAAAAGCAAGTTAGGTTTTCTTTTTTAGTAAGTTAGACGCGTTTTGCAATTCAGCAGGACGAGGAGGTGATGTATCTTCTAGATTTTCATAGCATAGATGGAGATAATTTGAAGACATGGGTTTTTGTACACTGGTGCTCTTGCCATATTTGTAAATGTTGCTCATTTGTTTCATTGACAGTAGGAGCAGCTAGATTTAAACCTACTTTATATTATGCTCTACAATGGTATTCATTTTGGGTTAATCATTTGATTTGAAAAGCTTTCAAGAAATGAAATTTTATCTTATGTTTTGTTTGAATGATGATTTACAATCTACTGTTAAAGTTTGCACTGTGAATGAATGAAACTTTGTATCAATTACAAGTTAATTTTATCCTGCAGTTCTAGTTTAGGAATTCCTTGGAAGGTAACTAGTCTGATTAGTTGAATGGATCAACATTCTTTTCAGTTTGAAAACTTTGATCTATCTTTTTTCTATTTCTTTAAAACCACCGATTAAAATAGGTTTAGATAGATGTTTGATCTTGCAACAATCCAGAAGCTCAAAACCAGCAGGCTGAAAAGCACAAAGATATATTGAGAGGAGGGAGGGGTGAATCAGTATATCAACAAACTTTTACCCTCTTAAACTTCTTATCAACTTCAAACACTAACACAAATCAACTATGCAAGAATATCACAATATGAACAAGTTGACACCAAGATTTTACGTGGAAACCCTTGTGGGATAAAACCACGGTACAAATAATGTATTTTATGAATTATATATGCTTTTACAAAGAATGTAGGCACCAACCTACTTGAATCAATTAAGTAGTTTAGTAGGCACCAACCTACAAAGAGCACCAATCCTTATTTCTCATTTAGTAGGCACCAACCTACAAGGAGCAATCACCCCTAAAGCTCATTTAGTAGGCACCAACCTACAAGGAGTACCAACCCCTACTTGCCAAGCACCAACCTAGCAAAGATTATAATTTGAATGATAACATTCCACCTTCAATTGTTGCTTCCTCAACAGATGATGGACAATTCTGCTCAAACAACCTTCTTACAAACCTGATGTATATGTTTGCCTTTAATACTTATTACTGTATCCAAGATCTGCACTTATTCCACTTCAATCCGCTTTATAAGATCTGCATGTATTTTGTAGAAACCCCTTGTTTCCCCTGTTCCTGAATCTGACTGAGTTTTTTGTTTGTTTTTGCAATTTTTGATTTTTTTGGGTTTTTTGTGCAATAAAGGTAAATTGTGATTTTTGCAAGAATTGAAAATAAATTCAATAAAAATTATAGAACTCTGGAAACTATGAAACCTATTGAGAATATAGATGCCAGACTCTTTATTATTCTTCTGAGACGATTACAATGAATATCCTATTACATGCAAATAAAAAGGCGATGAATTTTTATGAGAGAACCTGATTTCCTTTGCTGCAATAAATGATCAGCTTGAGATAGTACGGCTGAGTTGAATGATCTTTGTCTGGCGCCAGAAAGGAGGATCCAAGGCTAGTAAAGGATGCGCCCTTGATAATGAAATCTATTTGCAAATGCAGAAGGCGTTTTGGCTCTGAAACCCCAAGTACGGCTCTCCTTGAACAGTACGGCCAGGTACAGAAATGTACGGCCTGACACAGCAGCAACAATAGATAAAAGTTCGGCCCCTCTGAAATCTCCAGGTCTGGGAATATATGCGCCTTGATTATCAATTGCTCTCTGGATGAAACTCTGTCAAAAACTCTGAAGATGAATGACTTCTGAAGCTCTATAATTTCTTCTGGATGAAGAAATCTCACAACTGGTAATAAATCAGGGGTTATTTCACACCCTCTGAACTGCTTCCAATGGAGATGGCTCGTTCCCCAAGGAATTCGAGACTGAAACCCTAAAGCTTCTTGCTCAGACCAAACTTGATCAATTTCCAAAATCAATAATCACATAATGGCTCAAATCCCTACGCAAATGCTATATACTCTTCAAAACTGCGAATTCCTCAATAATAGGGATTATTAAATAATTCAACTTTTATTCTTTTAATTTCTCAATAGTCTCCAGCCAAATATTTCATTAATAATTTAATCGTCAATTGGCCCCTTCTGATGATGGCGACCCCCTCAAATCAAAATCACTTAAGTTATAATTAATTATTATAACTTTATATTATAATCTCCATATAATTAATATTTAATTAATTCAATTAAATATTAATATCTCTCTCGTTAATCATCCGATGCCTGATCCGTCTGAAGCTGATGAACACTGAAGTGATTCTAAACACTGCCAAATCCATACTGCTAAAAATAGCAGGGGTCCCACGCTGACTGCCAAGAACTGCTAAAAATAGCAACTTCTGCAAGAAGTCTCCGAATGAGCCCAAACGAAAGCCAACTGATCAAGAACTGCCAACTGAGGCTGAGCCAAGCTCCAACGTGACCCTCTATCCAGACTATCAGCCTACGAGGGTTGTGTGATAGGCTAATCCTGTGCTCTGAGAGATGTCACTGAGAAGGGGACATGACATATTCTTCTTTTCTATCTCTTCTAGATCTTCTTCTTTATACCAGTATATTCTTCTTTAATGCTCACACAAATTCTTCCTTATTATTTCTGCTCTTCTCTATCATTCACACAATCTTCTCCTTCATCTCTGCACAATCTTCTTCTATTTACGCATGAACTTCTCTTCTATATCACAGATCTGTATGTGTCCTTTTATTTCAATCTTCTTCACAACTTTGCTTCAGATACTATCATAAATCTGCTCTTAGATTCCTTTACAAATCTGCTTCAACTTTCCTCATAAATCTGTTATGATTCTATTCATAAACATGCCTTATAAGTCTGCTCAAAACTTCATAAAGTCTCCAAAATTATGCTCATAGAGACTTCATAAATCTGCTTATAAAGTCTTCATAAATTTGTCTTCTATTTGTTCTCCTCTTTCCTAAGTCTGCTACAATTTACTCCAGCAATTTGCTCATAAACTCCTTTTGAATCTACTACACAACATTTTCAGATGTATTCTTAAGGTCTGATTGTGTTTATATGATATCTCTTTTTTATACACACTCACCAAATGACTTATTTCAATCTTCTATATATATCTGCTTTATGTGCCTCTTCACAAAAGAAATTGCATCTCTTCATTATCTTTCATAATCACATTATTTGAAATGATCTGACTTTTAATGTTTTTAAGGAATCGCACCTTTTGACTTTTGTTTATTTTTCTTAAAATGATCCCTGCACTTTTTATTTGAAGTGATTTCTCTTTATTAAAGAACAAGTGCTGCCTTCTACTCGTGGCCTTCTTTTTGCATATAAGACAAATCTTGTTTGTCTTATTCAACTTTTGTTTTTTCTTTATTTTTGTCTCCTTTCTGACTTTTTTAATTGTTTGTCTTATTAAAGAAAATCGTATCATCTTATAGAGTCACACCTTTTAGAGGATCGCAACTTTTTGTTTATTTTTCTTTCATTAATCTGAATAAGAATAAATCGTGCCTTTTGAAGCACTTGCATCTCCTTTTAATGATATGTATCATTTCAGCGCCACTTTTCATGAATGTTTGTATTGTTTCATATTAAACTAATTTAGTTTAATAAACTGGATTTGAAATCGTCCTATTTCAAGAATAACATGTGTCAAATTTAAGTTGCATCCTTTCATAAATCTTGTTAGTGTTTGTTTATTCTAAAGGATATCAATTTGATTATGCTCTTCAATGATCTGCATTTAACAGTGGTGATAATCTGAACCTTATCCTTTCCAATTGACTTCAATCAAAGTATTTAAACCATTTGAATCTTACCACGTTGAATACCTAAGAGTCTGAATTCATCTGTAGTAATTTTTCTTTCTAGTAAGAGGATTGAGTCCTTGCTTCCTTGACTCACACTGTCATCTGATTGACCTCATACATCTTTCAAATATGTTACTTCAGTTGCTTCAGATTTATTGATCTTCAATCTGTAGGATTTCCTCAATCTCAGCAATCATTAAAAACAACAGACTCCATTTATTTCTGGATGCTTTCTTGATCATTTCCAAACTCTATTAACCTCTGCAAACTTCATGATTGTAATTAGCTTTTGATCACAACACATGTTCCTTATGATATTTGTTGTACCCCAAATAAATTTTTTTGGCATTCTGTATAAATTGAGCTAAATCTTGTTAAAATGCCATGAAAGGTCTGTTTAGGTCAAACCAATCATAGAATCTTGGTGGGTTTCTGTCAAGGAACACATGTACAAAATTCTGAAAAATTGAAAATTAGGGTTTTTTTTTTTCCCCTATTTTCAGGGAAATCCCCCGAAAATAGGACCTTCCCAGAAATGATCGAAAATGATTTTGATAGGCTTAAAAGGCTTCACGATCACATTGGTCAAGTCAGAATCATCAAAAGACACGTTTTACTCTGGTGGGTCTATTTCTCTTTTTCAGGAACGAAGTTAGGAGCTCCACAGCCATTAATGGCAGATTGGCCAGTACCAGGTGCTGAAAGCTAAGCCCCAAAAGCTTCAACGACACAACCATGGCGGAAAAGGTCAAAAAAGATGCTGTTTGACGAAGGAGATTCCTGAAAACGAAAAATGTCAAAATTTGACTAACTCTGGAGATGTTACGAAGGGGAGATTGCTCACATGTTGAAAAGGCGCCTTTTTCAAGCAGAGGCGCCCATGATCTTTGAAGGTCAAATGCAGTAAGTATGGTCATCCAAAGCAGTCATTCTTGACGTTTGAGTGCTGGCTCGACAGTGAAACAAACATCCAGATCATCCGATGAATGGATCACTAGCAATTGCTGATGAAACAAAAAGAGGCAGTTCAAGGAAATATCAGGAAACCACAGATAAACGACGAAGTTCTAGAAAAAAGAGCCTTTTCAAAGCAAAGGCGCCCTTTCTTTTGGACTTCTAGATGTTGACCAATGACAAAAGGCTTCCTTTGATGACCTTCTCAGCTCAAGTAAATCTCGGAAACGCAACTGCAAGCATCAATACCTGACAGAGCAGTCAACGGATAATCTGGATCAAAGTAGGCAACTTGTCAGACGAAAATAATCAAGCCAAAAGGCAAAAGCGCCCTTTTCAAGGAGGGGCGCCCTTGGATAAAGGAACCCTAATTTGAGATCCAGATTTCCCGAAGACAGTCATTCTTAGCAGAACAGAGCTGAGTACCTGATGAAACGTCATGTGAAAACATCTGACTCTCCGATCAACGAGAAATCCAGTTCAAGGCACGAGAGGTCATTTCAAATAAGCTGAAGAACGAAGACTGAAAAATCACTAAGGCATTGGCAAAAGCGCCCTTTCTTGGGAAAGGCGCCCAGTCTTTTGGAGCCCTTAACTCAGCTTTTTATCATTCAGTCTCCCAGGCACTTCTTTCCAGTATGGATTCAGCTCCGCAGTGAATGTGTCCGTGACGTCTCAAGATCAACAGACAACGCTAGATTCAGGATCAAACAGGGGGTTTTCAGGAGAGAAAATACTAAAAACTTGCAAAAGATGAAAAGGGACGCCTAAAAGAAGTCAAAGGTCATTTGTTGACTAAAGTCAAAAGCTTTTTGAGTTAAAGTTGGCTAAAATGCTCCACGATTGGTGGAAATCACCTTTTTAACTTCAGATCAAACTCAAATCACCTTTTGAGCTTGTGTTAGGTCCCCAAATTTGTGGATCTGAAGCTCAAACATATATATTCAAGGAGATGGCATCCCCTTTTCATTATTTCATTGCAGATTCAAAGATAAAAACAGCCACAAGCTCTCAAGGACGCCATTGAAGATCTGAAGGAGGTTTTCATCAGTTCTTCATTTTTCTTCCAGATCTGAAGCAGGAAAGGATTGCTATTTTGAGGATTGGACCGGAGATAGATTTTTTCAAGAAGATCAGATAAAACTTCCAATCCACCTTCTGTCTATTTCCTCCCTTCTTGTCTTAGGTTTTCTTGCATCTGACAGAAAAAGCAACAGGCTACATCAGATCAGATCAACTGGGTAGATTCAGCATCATTTTCCGGAGAAACCCATCTCGACAAATTTTCCAAAATCAGCAAACTTGCTGCCCCTATTTTGGGGGGTTTTTCCGAAAAAGTTTCAGAATCCAAATTCTGAGGAACTGGGTTTGTTCAGCATTGAAGCACGAACAAAACCCATGTGCCAGATTTTTTCCGGAAAAATACTTCTCGGCAGGGCGCTATTTTTAAGGGTTTCCGAAAATCATCTGAACTAGGTCAAGCTTACAGTCAATCTTCAAGTTTTTCAGGATGCAGTACTCCCAGGTGCAATACGAGACCAAGACGGTCTTACTCCATGATTACCTGAAAACAGTTGACACAAATCTACACCAAGTAAATCCAGTGGTCGATTTGGAGCAGTTAGAAGGCATGAATCAAATAACATTGCAGAATATCGAAGAATCCGGATTGCTGCAAGCCGCATCAATTCCCATCACACTACAAAGCGTAGAGCTCGTAATCGCTTGTATCAAGCATTACAACCCTACCACCAGAGAAATCAGAGCAGCAAATGGAAGAATTGTTTGTAGTTTAAAGCCTCAGGATATCGAAAGATGTTTTGATATTCCCTCACATCCTAACAGCAAAGTCATATCATTGACGGAATGTGAGAAAGCTTTTGAGACAGCTAAGGACAAATGTCAAAGGATAATGGCCGAAAAATGGCTGAAAGTGACAAAGGCAAGCTTGCCTAAGTTGTTGGGGCGAGGAGAATGTAAAGACGAGTACGCAGTGTTAATCACTCTACTCAATAGAGTCACTGGAGAAGAAGATGGTCGTCAATTCCAGCCATGGATGTACTATGTCATCGCTAAAATCATTGGCAGGAGGGAATACTATGACTGGGCCACTTTGATCAGTGACACACTCCACCGACAAATCACTGGGTATCTAGAAGCTCATAGGTTCCACATGTGCTCTTACCTAGTATACCTAATAGCCTTCCAAGGCGATTTTAGGTTATTGAACAATGTGGGAACCTTAGGTGTGCAGAAGGTTCACGAGTATTTCACACGTCTTGAGTTTACTCAAGCGGAAAGACACTTCAAGAAGACAAGTGATCACTTCACCATGCACATAGTTCGTGAGCTTAACCATGAGATGCACGTGCGTATTTCACAGACAGCCAGAGAGGCAATGGCGGATTGGGCAGATTGGTTTATCCAATTTCCTACATTCTCCTACATACGCGTGTATGGCTACATTGGCCACCCCGCCATGCTACCAAGACACCCTTCGGATAGGGTAGTCTTCATGGAGTTCCTGAGACAGTTGTCCGAGGTTCATGTCCACTTGCGCTTGAAGAGGAAGACAGCTGTTAACTTTCCCGTTGAAATGGGACTATATAGATGTGGATTCGCGGCGGATGCAAAGATGATGGGTCAAGAAACAAGGAGGTTTAACCTCAAATATCTCATTGATAGAAGATCCTATGATCCCAGAGGACTCTATGCAGCACACCTCGAGCAACACTCGTCACATAAGTCTTCTATGGAAGATTATTGGGTGAATTGTAAAGACGAGTATGAAGTGCGAAGAAGGAACTACAGCAGATTCAGACTCCCACAGATTGCTGATTTCATGTCAGCAGACATTGAGGGCCTGTCAGATGATGAAGGGGAAGTCATTCTCCCCACATTCTTCGCAGATTCAGTTGACTCCCAACCGCTCCCGAGAGTGGATTGGTATGCCAAAGAGGATACATCTATAGAAGAAAGAACGAGTAGAGTGGTTAGAAATAGCCAACTCTATCTCGACAGCAAGAAATCAAGGAAGGTGATACCTCACAGAACAGAGCCGCCACAGGTTCAGTCTACACCACCTTCCACTTCAAGAAGGAAACCTAGACAAAAGCAATGGTGCAATCCTCCCCAAGGGATGAGGATGTCAAAACCTAGAACACAGAGGACACCAGTGGAGAAAGCCACACATAGTCCTGAAATAATCACGGGTATTGCTGCCCCAGAACAAAGAGTAGAGACTGCTACCCCTGATTCAGCAGAAGTTATCACGGAGGAACCAACAGCATTAGTTGTTGAAGAACCAGTGGCTGAACCAATGGCGGAAGCAACAACAGTAGAAGCAGCAGCAGAAACGGTGCCTGTTATGGAAACAGAGCCGCCCATATCACCAGTATCACAGCGAACACAGGTCCTCATCGACTTGGATTCGCCACCGAGAGACATTGCTCCAGCACAGTCTCACACATCTAGCGTTCAAGGGCCTCACGTCCCTCCTAGTGAAGTTCGCCGAGATTCTATTTGGCTTGAAGGTTTCCTAGGAAGGAAGAGGGAAAAACCCTCATATGAGCTTGACTTTACCGAATTCGACCACGTCCCACAAGACACGTCGGCGAAGAAGTTAAAGAAGCAAGTTCACATAGAAAGGAATGCAGATTGTGAGATCATCATAGAGACTGCCGCTCCACCAGTAGAGAAAAGCATACACGAGGTTCAAGTAGAGGACTACACTTTGTCTCAACTTAACCTCGGGAAGACTACACGACAGGTGGAGGCGGATCTTCTCGGAATAGCTTCGGTGAGCGCACAAGAAAGGATGGCCAAGGATGGTAAAGAAAAGGCAGCCTTAAAGGCTGAAAATCAGAAACTGAGGTCTTACATCACCAGCTTGATACATGGCACACCCAACGTCTCAGCCCTACCAGCAGGACTACTAGATCTCCCCGCCGAACAAAATCATCGGCAATTGTTAACATTCGGCAAACACTTGAGAAATCAGGTGGAAGAGTTTGTTCTCAAGGGTAGATGCGTACTGGCAAACCTATACCAGTTACGGGATAGAGCACATGAACTTCGTGTGGAGATCCAGCAGTCGGAACAAAGGATTGCAGAAAAGAGGCTTGAAGACGAAAGTACAATTGCAGATTTGCAATTAGCATATCAATCAGTATACTCTGAGGAAAACAAGCAACATCTTTTTGCTTGGAAGGAACAATTGGCGTACAAGGTGAAAGCCTACGACGCTCATTCAGTAGAGTTGATTGATTACAGAAGGGTGGTTGCCACTATTATCAACTTCGCAAGAATGTTGGTAATATCTTTCCCTTGCATGGAATATCAGCGTGAGGGAGGAGAATACGTCGAGTTGGTGACTGTACAGAACCAGTTCAGGGATGTCATCCGCAGCACCTTTCTTGACGATCCAGAGGGTTGTAAGCTGGCTAAGGTAGCAGCTTTATCGACCAAGTTAGAAGAGGCAGCATCTCAATGCATTGACTTCGGAAATCAGCTCACAACGGGTGAGGTCATGCTCCGACGCCACGTCATCATCCTACAAAGCATTAACTCCCCGGAAGCCGATGAAGTCAATCAATGGATTGAGACACTGTTGATTAATGGCGAGCTATAAATGCACCAGAAAAGGACGCCATACATCCTCCAAGTGGCATTCATGAGACTTGAGTTGACTTGATGCTTCTTTCCAAGTCAACTCAAGATGCTATTAAATGTAGTTGGAGTTAACTTGATGCTTCTTTCCAAGTTTAACTCCACTTTCCTTAAATCATGCATTGTCAGATCCCACTAATTAAGGATGTCTAATTGACTTCCATGATTTGTGGATCTTAGATCTCCACTAAATGTGGATGTCTATTTTGGAGGGAGACTTTACATTTAAGTTCACCTTTAGTTTGCTTTTAGTCAACTGAAGTAGTTTCCAGTTGACTCTTTGTTGACTTTCAGTTAACTGAAGTAGCTTTCCAGTTAACTGCTTGTTCCCCCTATTTAGGAATAAATCTTGCTAATTGATTGGCAAGAACTCATTGTTAACTCAAGGAGATTTTGGGGTTGCCCACTCCTTTGAGTCCTATAAATAAGAGCCTTGGGCTCATTATTTGTTTAACCTTTACTTGCTATGCAAAATTGCTGCGCCATTGTTGCCAACACTTTGAAAGCGAATATTTGTTCACTCTTGGATGAGAGTTCGTTGGATGATTGTAATTGTGCATGATTTCGTGCCTTTGCTTTCCCAACTTTTGTAGTTCGTTGATAAAGCATTGAAGAAGAATATCAGAAGGCGCTTGCATTTTGATCATCTTATTTGAGTTATGTCTACGTCCTGTGTTTAATAGCTTGTTGTCTCATTTCCCTCCTCGGATAGGAGTCCCTCCTCCTTGGATATTTGTTATTGACAGTTGTCGTTTGATGTTGTTTAATGTGTTGACTTCCAAGCTATACTTCGGATAGGAGTCCCTCCTCCTTAGCAAGCTCGTTGGCCAAGGCATCGTGATTTTGTTGTTTCTAGTAAACTATTTCTTAAGCTCATACCTCGGATAGGAGTCCCTCCTCCTTGGCAGATCTCGGATCTAGTTTACCGTGCAGAGTGTTTGCTTGTACCAACCTTATCCCGGTGTATACCCGAGAGTTCAGAGCCTCGGTCATATCCTCTGGAGACGGTGAATTCAAGTGATCCAACCATCCCATTCCCGCTCCTTTACCCTCATGCTCTGTTCATCTTGAAGGTATTGGATAGATAGAAGCTAGTTAGTCGTAGTTAAGATCTGCAGAAACCAGAGAAAAGCTTAGCTACGGCGCATTGTGTTTGTGCACCCTTGTGTCCTGCCGCTGAAGCATAAAAAGATAGGAACTTAGTTAAACATTTCCCTTCCCTACGCATTGCTCCCAGCAGAGAGGGACTTCTCCTCTTTAAATAACGAAGAAGTGTTGCAAAACATTTGAAATAGCTGAACGTTTACAATCAGCACTCCAGAGGTGCTAATTTAAACGCCAACAATATTCTTTTCTTCAATAATATACTTCAAATTGATATGAACTGATTGAATGAATCATGAATGATCCATGTTCTTTGTATCTTGTTTGGTTATATCTGCACGATTTGTGGTGTTTGACAACAACGACAATTTGACATCAATGACAACATTTCCAACATAGGCCCCTTGAACATTACATCCATATTGACCACTTCGTGAAACAACATTGTGAACCAACATCAAAGACCTTGGGAGGTGATTAGTTTGATTACTGATTGTCTCTTTCAGGAGAGGTGAGATATTTTTTACTTTTATCTTACCTGCATGTTGTGGGTCAACTTGGCACCTCAACAATACCAATGTGCTAAAAATGTGCAAGCTATAGACATTTGCATAATAGAACTCACAAATCTAAATCATACCACATCAACTAACATTTATGGTGGCCAATCCTCCTCAATTATGGGTTTACACTCATTCCAATCTTTAGCCTCCTTACTTTCAAACAATGTGAATTCCAATTGTTGAACTCCTTGGTTAGCCAAGAAACCCACCACTCTATTTTGCAACATTTAACAATGCACCGCCTTAATCCAATTAAATTTAGCCTTCCACTCTAGAACTTCTTCTAAGATCACTTTTAATTTCCAATTCAGACAAATTTCCATTGTCAATTGCATTGACAACTATTTGTGAATCACCTTCTATCTCCACATCCCTATACCCTATAATATAAGTAAATTGCACACAATCAAATCCAGAAGTCTTTGGAACAATACAATATGGATTGTGGAAACTTGATATCATTAATAGATTTCATACCTATAAGTAATACTTCATAGTCTGCATCATTATTTGTTTTCTCACAAAGGTACTTCAAACCTCCAAACACAAAGTCTCCTTTCTTATTCTCAAGACATAACCAGCTCCGCTGGGCCTAGATTACCTTTGGAGGCACCTTGTCATGTCCCTTTTTCAAAATTTTCTAAAAAATAACAACTTACTAAAAATAGTAAGTTGACAAGCCCAAAATACCAAATCAGGATCAACTGACAGATTGGAAAATATAATTAATTTTGGTGATTTGGTTAACAATAGTTTATTATTTAATCACCAAATATATATTTTATTTTAATTAATTTTCCTACTTGAACAAAGGATTCCCAAATAGCTTATTTTCAGCATTCAATGACCATGGAAAGCCAAAACAAGTGGCACAATGCATAGGGAGTGGAAGAAATCAAAGGACACTTGGCAACAAAGATTACATGCACTACATGCAAGGGAATTTCTCTCCTTGGTGGGTTTGGGTCTCCCAACTTGGAAATTGAGGTTGTTTCACATATATGCATGTTTTTGGCTTCATTTTGCATTATTCTTGTTGTCAATTTTACTAAGCTTTGCTTATTTCCTCAAAGGCTGATAAACTGATGAAGAGGGATCTCCAAGGCTGACAAACCAAGGGGATTAGAGGCTCAAAGGCAGTGGGGTCCAAAGGGTCTCCGGAGGCAATTTCATCCAGAGGTTGCATCAGAGCTTAAGGAATTTGGAGATTTTGGCAGTTTCAGTGTTTTGTGTGCAAGAGTAGATTTTTGGTGGTTTCTAAGCATTTGTTTTGTTGCAGGTCATTGCATGTTAGTGGAGCGAATGTATTTCATCCATTTCAGAGGTTTGGATCAGCTTTGACCAGCTGGGTTTTGCTAGTTTGATCTCAGGAGTGTTGCATGTGTAGTTTTTGTGTGTTTATAGGGTGTGTTCAAGCTTTTTGGAGTGTTTTAGGTGCTTTTTTGGTATTGTTCGAGTTTGTTGTCATGTGGGGATTTGGTTGCTGTGTATGCTGTTGTACTTCATCATCTACAACGCCTTATTCCAGCCATTCCAACTTTGGACGCCATTTTGGGGGTTTCAAGGCTTTGGGGTGAAACACATGTATTTCAGCATATACTGTTGTTGTGTGTAGTAGAAGTGGGAAATTGTTGTAATGGTTCGCTGCTGTGGCATTTTGCTGTATCAGACCTGTGCACATGAGATTTATATCAGAAAAGTGAAATAAAATGATTTGGAGTTTTTATTTACATTTTGGGTGTAATTTCTATGTAGACTAGTTAGCTAGTTTTTGATGTTTTGATGCATATTAGTGTTAAGTTGGTTAAATGCATTTTCAGATTTGGATTCAATAATAAAAATCAGATTGGGGACATTTCACAACATAAAAATTCAACTTAAATGCACTTTTTGGTTCTTACCACCATGATTCTTCCCTCTACTATTTTTCTCTACCATTAATCCTTGAAACGGAAATCTCATCACGTTAAACATTCTTGTATGTTTTCACTTTCATGTGATCTCAATAGCTATTTAAGTTTACCCTTTGTCCAACTATGCTATCTAGTTTGTATTTAATACCTTTCATAACCTAGGGTCTTTGTACCCTATTAGTTATGTTTTATAATTGATTGTAAATTTTGAGTCCCACTAACCCATTTTGATTGTTTGTCAATATCAATGTAATTCCTTTCTTCTTTCTTTCTCTATGTTCCCAACAACTAATCCCATCATTTGAGATTTCAAGCTCTAACAATACATGTTATTGAATAACAAACTTCTAGACAAATTGCAAAATTCTCTTATAAAGTCAACATTTCAAAGTTCAAACCACACTCCATGGTCCATCATTTGGATGAATGATACAATTAAAAAGAAGGGGTCCTTATATCGATATGATGAAGAGATTGATATCCAGTAATCAATGCCTAGTCAGCATTATTAAATAAATGTCAATATAATGTCAATTATTTACATTTTGCAACATTTAATCCCATCATGTTAACCAATCTTGTATGTTTTCACTTTCTTGTGATCTCAATGGTTATTTATGTTTACCTTTTTTTAACTTGAACAAATATATTTGGAGATAGTGTATAGGTGTCAAGTTTTGTCTAAAATACTTCTTATGGAGTGCACGAGAAACATCTACGCATGGGTATTTGTATGGCTACCATTAAAGGTTTCCTTTTCCATTTTAGAAACATTTCATTTAAACAAAACAACAATAGGAAACTCAGCTAGAACCAACAGATGGGATCAACTACAAGGTGATCTGAATCTTGTTATTGCTATCATAAATCCAGCCATAGTAGAATATTTAAATCATAAATACAAGTTGGCAACCAAATAATATCATAATGCATAGTTGGAAAACTCGACTCGGCAAAAAACTCGCCAAGCCCAAAATTGACAAGTCAACAAAAACTCGGAGAAAACTTGGCAAAAACTAGGAAAAAAACTTGGCAACTGAAAAATTGCTTAAATTTCATTAGAAACACAATTTTTTTGCAAAATTCAATGACAAATGAATCCAATGAGTACAAAAGTGTTTTCTATTGCAAATTGAATACAAAATCGCACTCATGCATAATCCTAATGGCTGAAAGCCTGATAGTCTAAGTTGTCGATTCCAATCTTCACTCCCATATCCTCTCATTGTAATCAATTTTCTTATATGAGAAGAGATCCCAATAACTAGTGGCGGTCTAGGAGTGGAGATATAAATGACCTTGTAGGGTTTTGCATTTGGAGGCAACACCCTCAACGGGGTTGAGGGGCAGCACCCCTCATGGGGGTTTGGGGGCAACACCCCCAACGGGGTCGAGAAGTAGAGCCCCTGGTGGGGGACTAGGGGCAATGCCCCCAACTGGGTCGAGGGGCAACGCGCACCATTTCACAATTTTATCACTTAAAGGAGAAATTAGGCATTTGGCACTTTTTCATGAAAAATATTTGCTCTCCAAGTGCTATGTGATGAAGTGTGAGGTGCATTCATGCATTTACAGGGAAAAATCATGAGTTTTTTTTACTTTTTTTATTTATTTATTTTTGTGTTGTGCATTTTTTATGTATTTGTGGAGTCTTGTGTACTGAATCACCGAGTTTTTGGCTTGGTGAGTTTTCCGCAAAGACTCGGCAAGAAGTCTCGGCATGTAAAAGTCAGAAAGACTCGAGGGGGCAAAAAACTCGCGAGTTTTTGCAGACTCGCCGAAAACTCGGCAAGTCTGCTAACTATGTCATAATATATTAATATTCATAAATGAGAGGATAACAATCAATAGGACTATCATGTAAACATACTATAAGCAAAAGGGAGTATTTTAAGAGATTTGCATCTAAGTCCAAAAGTAATATATTTTAAGTACAATGATATGTCACCTTATTTTTATACAAAATGCAATACCACACAAGCATGAGAAGCACTGATGGTTAGCAGCAATTATAATCATGAAATATGACAACTAGCCCTCATCATTTCTTACCATCTCATCCATCTTGCTCATTGTCTTAGATTATAAGGAAGAAAAAATGAAAGAAATATCTCATTGATCAAATTAGATCAATGAGATTCAAGAATACATTCAATTATAGTAGAATATTAGTTGGGTAGAAAAGAATCCTAGAAGATAAAAATGTGACCAAGGTTGAAGCTAAAACACCAATAATTGAAAGCACAATTAGAGGGGGTGAACCCAAGGCAAGTAAACCCTAGCAATAGACTAGAAGTACTACTATGAATGGTCAAATTGGAGGAGGATCTTACAAGAGAAATATTGTTTTTAAGTTTTCACCAGCAACAAGAAAAGTGAATTATGAAGCTTAATAAGGTTTTTGTGTCTCTTCAAGCTAATTCAACCAAATATGTAAACAGTAAATTGTTCATATAAATGTAGTATTTGATATACAATAATGGTGACTAAGCTAGCCAAATTATTTGAGTTAATGAGTTGTACTATAAGACAATCAATAAGCAGATCCTATTCACTAACAAGAAGGTTGTTTACAAGTACCTGTATTTTGTGTTTGTTCCAATCTAAGATAATGAAATGCAATTTACCAACCAAAAAATTAATGATATTGCAAAAAATACTTAATTTGTGTGTATATCACTGCGAAAGACTGTGTTTTGCAAATGAATTTGAGCTACATACATAGGCTAGACCAATCACTGACAGTGCAAGACCTGTCCCGATAAGTAAGCGCCGCGTAACAATTTCCTTTGAATTATCTTCTATGAGAGGACTGCCTATTTGTGTCCTTTCTGACAGTGCACCCTTTGAGAGAAATAACTCAGCTTCTGAGAGACCCCATTTGCTAGGTTGTTCCACTTCTGCACCTGAAATTAAATGTGGCATATTATTAATTTATAATTTATCAGTATCACCTATGGAGTCATTTTAAACACACATATCGAAATTCAAGTATTCTTAATCATGTACATAATGTAGTTTAAAGATAGCGTCAAATGAACTAGCAATAAATATTTTTTTAAAATTAAAGAAAAGAAATTGTTTCACACTTTTATGAACTAGCAATAAAACTACTGATGTGAGTTATAGCCGAAGTTCAAACCCATAAGAAATTATCTGACTATAGAAAGCAAGCATTGCATGCATGACTAATTAATGTAACATTTATGCTCTTCAATGATAGGATTGGTAAGAAATGAAGAAATGCTTATATGGTAAACAGTTGCAATTAATCATATGGCCTCAAAACAAGCCCAAGAAATGGACTCTCTGTTCAAGAAAGAAAATAGAACATTAACAAAAATTAACCAAACAAGACTTCCAAATAAGTTGCTAATAAGGATTGAAAAATCATTGTTTTGAATAACCCTTTGTGATCCAGCAACAGGATGAAAGATAACAAAACAACTAAGGGATGTTTGTATAGATCGGCACAATTACAATGCAGTGTATTTCTTATCTGTTTTCTTATCATTCATCCTGATGATGAACACAAAGGCTGCTTGCAAACATCAATTTTTCAGTCCTTATTACCAATTTATCCAGAATTCTTTTTTCCTTTACATTATGGATTGCAGAAGCTTGGGCGCTTTGATAATTAACAAAACTAATTGTCAATGGACAAACAACGTTTGAGTGTGCAAGTACCAAATAGCATACAATACAAACTGCCACTAAGAGTTTAACATTATGAGATAGAGATGAATTCCTTTTTGTAGGTATCTGATTTTGCAGGTCTTTTAATCACAGTTCTCTAGTTCAGGAATGCAATTACTCTTTCATACTCTGTAGGATCATGTGTCATGCCCAACCTTTCTCCAGATTGGTTCTCCCTTTGTCCTACTGATAAGCAATTAGCAAGTTAAAAATTTCAACAACATTTTCAAAGATTGACTGATATATGCCAGAGTAAACTCATGCATAACTGAAGTAGCAGCCAATCTGTTGGAATTATAACTGATGCATCAGCTGCAAAATAACCTTTAAAACACAATGTTAAAGCCCAAGTTGACTATAAGGACTCCTCTAAAGCTCTCCACAAAATTAGTGACTCATGCAAAATAACTTCTAAAACATTATTAGCAGCCCATTACAATGACTCACCCCAAATAAGTAGTACGGTAGCTTTAATTTCAAAATATCTTTAAAGACTATCCCCAAGAGTAGCAACCAGCAATCTAGAAAGATTTGAGGCTGCAATCAAGAGGTATATGGTATGGCAGACCTTTAAAATAGTACGATGCCTCCTTGCAACAGCATTAAACAACAGTATTCATAGAAATCAACTACAGCTGGAATAAGGTACAACCAGCCATGGTATGAAATATTAATAATAACATTGACACTCTGATCGTAAACAAATAAATACTTGAAAATCATTTGTGTAATAACTTCTCACAAATCAAAATTGGAAACTCCTCACACATACACAAATTCTAAAAAATCACAATAAATTGTAAAATGCCCTAAAAACCCCACACAACCAAAATAACTAAAATTGGAAACCTTCTACAACAATCAACTCACTAGTAATCCCTTGCATTTGAAGCATAATTTTTTTCCTTTTGCAGTCATCTTGTTGCCTTTTAAGTTCATCTCGATTGCAAATATGACCATACTCCCATTTTTCATTACAATGGTAGCATAGATTTTTTCTTTGAAGTTCTTCACGTTCACTTCTTGAAGGAAATTCCTTTTTATGCCAATTCTTCTTATATGGGGGTTTGGCATGTGTGTTTGATGATAAATTCTTTGAGTAGGTCTTGTCTTTTGATGATGTGGGTTCCAATCTTAATTCCTTTTGAATTGCATCCCCAAGTGTTGTAGGTACGTGAGCACTTACTAAACCCCGGACTGATTCCTTTAACCCTTCTACAAATAAGTAGGTCAGTCTACTTTGAGAAACCTCTGGTACCATGACTGAAAGTTTTTGGAATTTAGTGACATAATTCTCTACGATTCCATGTTGTTTTAGGTATGTTAGCTCTTTAAAATACCATTCAGGGTGCTTTTGATCAAATCTTTTGATAATTTTTTGAGTGAACTCGTCATAAGTTGTTATATGTTGGTGGCCTTGGGTTATAAGGCCGTGATGCCACCAATCATGGGTAATTCCCTCCAAATGTAATGGCGAAATTAATAGCGTCCTCTTTCGTCATGGGACTAAGGGATAGATATGTGTTCATCTTTTGAAAATGTGCTGTGATTTTTCCCGATCCATCATAATTGGGTAGAATCATTTTACTTGCCCTTTGTCTTAAATCGTTGTTGGGTTATCTCCTTCCTTTTCTACAAGTAGCTCATGATCTTGCATCACAATATGCCTTAAATGAGATATCTCCCTTAATTTCAGGGTCTAGCCTTGAGTAGGCTGCAGCATATTCATCAAAGTTATTAATTTGTGTATGGGTTTCTTCTTCCTCTCTTGCTGGCCCTTCCCTAGGTAGGAATGAGGGTCTTGTTGCCCTAGGTGTTGATACCCTTGAATGGTTAGAGTTGGCATCCCTCCCATGGGTTTGGTTGGGTTGTGGATTATTTTTGTTCATATTTTGAATGGTTTGGAGAAGCAGTCGTGTCACTCTCATTTTGCTCAATGAGAGTTTGAGCTGTTTGCTCCATGAAGGTCCTTAATTTGTTCCCCATTTGTTCACCCATCGTGTTGTTTTGTGTAGAATTACTAGTAGCTGCAAGTTTCTTCTTTTCTCTCTCCAAGGCCCTTTGAGCTCTTTGGCTAAGTTGCATTCACTATCTTTTGTCCCTCAGGCTGGCAAGAACGATGCTCCGATACCAATTGTAATGTCCCCTTTTTGGACAGACTTAGATTTGCCCAAAAATCACAATTTCAAATGGAAAATAAGAAGTATATCTTATTAAATTACAACTTACCAATAGACTCCAAGTTTAACCCTGAAATAATGTTAGCCAATATCATAATTCATAAACAATTGGTTTGATCATTTGTACTGTTTACAACATCCTTAAATTATTTAGCATACATAAGGTTCAATGATCTTAAAACAGATAAGTAAATATCAACAGGAATTTAAGGTTATTATCCACTCCGACAATCATCCATCGAGGAGGTTATTCCTCTTTCTAAGCCCAAGGGCAGATAGTCAACTGTAATGATCTACCCCTGATTTTTATTTTTATTTTTGGTTTGTTTTCTGATTTTCTGTTTGTGTTGGTTTGATGATGTTTTGCTTGAATTTCATATGCCATTCATTGCCCAAAAACATGCATAACATAAAGCTAGCAAAGAACATAAAATACAGAGGTAATCTTGATTGCAAACTGAGCTACTTTCACAATATATTTCTCAGATAACATAACAGAAATTTTCTAAGTTTACAATGTGTTGTACCCAAACCAAATTTTTTGCTTCATTAAGGCATTTTGCTTAAAAGAGTCTAAACCTTGTTAAAATGATGATAAATACAGTTTTGGGCAATATCAAGCATGGAGTTTTGTCAATGTTGTGTCAGTCAAAGGCGGTGTCCATTGATTAGAACCTGAATCGGGGACTCAGAATAAAGTATTTCACGATGGAGGAGCATTTCATGACGACAATTATACCTTTGTATGGTCATTTCAGTGATCAAGGCGAAGATTTCAGTGGTCAATTTATGAAGATTTCTCAAGGAAAAGCAAAATTGCGCCCCTGTAGCCCAGGGGCGCCCTTCTTTTTGAAGGCCCATATTTTGTGGCATATGCTCATGAACACAGTCAATCTCTTTAGAATTACCCCAGTTATCCAATGAGCTATCCTGCGAGGCTATCCGAGACTCGTAACTCCGGTAACTGACGTCAGAAGTTGAAGATTCCAGAGGTTACAGATTGCAGAAGCTTGTCATTTTTCAACTTTTGCGCCCCTGTAGCTCAAGGGCGCACTTCTTAAAGGGGGTTTAGATCTTGGTGTTCCTGATTGTTGATGCATCTGATCTCTTCACGACTAATCTGCCTATCCGACGAGCTATCAAATGCAGTCATCCGAGTCCCAGCCCGCAATCAACGCCAAGATGAGATTACTTGGTGAGACTTCACATCACAAAATTTTCTCATCTGATGAAATTATACCGTGAGCTCGTAATTTCAAAATGACCCCGAGATGGATGAGTTTACAGATGCGGCCTTCGACATACGCAGCTCCAAATGAAGGCCAAAGGCACCACCAATCAATCCAACATTCCGAAAGGCAATCATGATAGAGATTCACCGCATTAACGCAGAACGGAGGGTGGAGATACATGAGATATATACTGTAGCCTCTGTAGGCCAGGGGCGCCTAGCCTTTAGGCCTGTCAGATGGAGTTGTTTGCTTTCAAAGTCTTTACGGGACTTGTGCGCAATTACTCCAGCTATTCAACGAGCCCAGCTGTCAACCTCCGGGATTTGGAAAACGCTCGTACATACGAGGTCTTTGCAAAATACTGAAAAACGAAGATAGCTCTAAAATGGCTAAGTCTGGTCGCTTCATTCCATCTTGGAAAGGCGCTCTTTCTTTTGAGGTCTTAGGAAGCAGTTTTCTTGTTTCGCCACCCTCCGCAGGATGTCTCTCAGAGGGTCCTTCTCCGCTACGCTGCTAAGACGCATGCTGCTCAACCAAGCCACCCCTAGCTCCGGGTAGATATCACAAGTCAGTAGGGGCATCCGGGTTAAGAGTTGTACCTCGGCTAAAATGGTGTTTGAGCCTTTTCAGCCGTAAGGTGCCCTTACTTTGGGGTCCTTAATGCAGCCGATGCCTATGATATTCGCTTGGATAAGGAATACCTCTAGTCAATGAGGAGCCTATTATTCAACAAGAAGGTTCAATCGCTCACGCCGCCAGCCGCTTCAGCCGATGGCGCTTTTGGGAGAAATGGTTAAGTCACATCCGGTAAAATCAATTTAATCAAAGTCAGCTTCTAATTTTCTGAGGTGTTAAATGATGGATTTTGCGCTGATGACTCCCAACAGACATTTCTTCCTTGTTCTACAAGCTTCGTAATGAATACACCTGCTTAGTCCCAGCATCACCTGGTCACTTGGAAATCAGTGTCGAAGATGGCCAGTTGTAATTTTGTAGTCGGCTACAAAATAGGAAGTTAGTAAAAAAACGTGATATCTTGAGCAAATGGACGCCTGTGAAGACAAATGAGGACTTTTTGAAATCAATGAAATTCGTCCGGTGAATCCAAAAGCTTTACTTGATTTGTCAACTGATTAAAATAATATTAAATATTTATTTTTTGCATATTTGAGCATTAAAGGGCGATTTTCTAAAATTGGCGCCTCTTTGTCCTGGATTTTCAAATTGCATGATAAATATTTTTATTATTATTTATTATTCCGCACTTCAAGTCAATCTCAGTTCGAACTGGAGGGGTCCAATTAGAAGCTTTCTATTTTCAGTCGAGGTTTTAAATCTTGCAGTCAGCATTATGGTGCAAATTTTCTCTATTTATTCATGGTGCCTATCATTAAACATTCATCCAACTTAAGCAAAATTCGTATTTCTTCAGAGCAGAGGCGAATTCTCACAGGTTGGGCGAATTTATCATCAGCAATCAAAATCAGAAGCATCAAACAATTCTTTTTGCAGGTTCAAGTTCACATTCATCAGCAAATTTGAAGAACAGGGGGCAATTTTCACAGAAGAACATAGAAAAAACGTCTTTCTCCTCTTTGATTCTCAAATTTCTCTCAAAATTCAATTCACATGTTCCTGAAGTTGGAAGATTTTGGCAAGTTTGATCATCTGGATCATTTCTATATAGCTTCCTCGAATTAAATTCATGTGCTTGAATTTTTAGGAATTTTTAACTCCAGAGCATCAATTCTCGAGTTTCTAATTTTCTCAGCTGAAAATTCTTTGCATGGTCGAGTAGAAGTCAGATTTTCGCATTTCTGATGTTCTAGGTTGTCTTAGAATCTTTTTCTGGACAAAACCCATATCTCAGATTTTTCACTGAAAATAACTCTTCAATAGGCTATTTTAGCTTTCCAGAAATCTTGTCAAAACATAATCGAGTTCACAGTCAACAGGCGAGTTTTTCAAAATGCAGTACACTCAGCTCGAATATAGGACCAAATCAATCCTTACTCACGACTTCATCGGGACAGTTGAGACGAATCTCCACAAGGTGCTGCCAGAGGCAGTCCTAGATCCAGTCAAAATTAGAGATTCGATTATTCTGAACATTCAGCAGTCTGGGTTATTAGAGGCCGCTTCCATACCTATCTCCATTCATTGTATTGAGTTCGTGATGTCTTGTATTAAGCATTAGAACTCTGCTACTCGTGAGATAGTGTCAGTAGATGGACGAGCTATTTGCAGTCTCAAGCCTTTGGACATTGAAAGAAGTTTTGGTATCCCTCAACACCCAAGCAGTCTGGTTATTTCTATGGAGCAGTGCGAGCATGCATTCAACGCTGATATGGACAAGTGCCAAAGCAAAATGGCAGAAAGATGGTTAAAGCAAGCAAAGAAAAAATTGCCAAACAATGTGGGTCGTGGTGAGTACAAGGATGAGTACTCGATTCTAATTACACTCTTGAATCGTGTCTCAGGTCATTCACATGCAAATGTTTTCCAGCCTTGGATGTATTACATCATTGGTCGCATCACATCTAGGCAGGAGCATTATGACTAGGCATCCTTCATCAGCGATGTTATCCACAAGCAAATCACCGGTTTCTTAGTTGCTCATGAGTTTCACATGTGTTCTTATCTCATGTACTTGATTGCTTATCAAGGTCAGTTCCAAGGATTAAACACCGTGGGCATTCTCAGTGTTCAGAAAGTCTATCACTATTATGATCAGCTTGAGTTCACTAAGGCTGAACATCATTTCAAGCGTGTTCACAAGGCTTTCCTGACTTATACAGTGAGAAATTTGGACCGGGAGTTGCACATTCGTATCTCGGCAGTTGCTAGAGCAGCAATGGATGGTTGGGCAGATTGGTTTATTCAATTCCCGACATACACTTATATTCGAGTATATGGATTTACAGGAAATCCAGCTATGCTTTCACGCTATCCTTCGAATAGGATAGTTTTTATGGAGTTCCTGAGGCAGTTGCATGATGTTCATCGTCATTTATGTCGCAAGCATAGACCAGCTGCCAATTTTCCTTTTTAGTTTGGAATATATTGGTGCAAGACAGCAGTTGATGCTGCAGTACAAGAGCTCGAGAGGTATCATCTCAAGTATCTTGTTGAGGTACGTACCTATGATCCTTGTGGTCATTACACAGCTCGCCTCGGTGGTTGCGCATATCATAAGCCTTCTATGGAAGACTATTGGGAAAATTGTGTGGATGACTTCGAGGTTCGCAGACGTAGCTACGGCCGCTTCTCTCTCTCACAGATTTTTGTTTTCTTGTTAGAAGATGTGGGAGGTTTATGAGATGATGAGGGAGAAGTTCTTCCTCAGTTTTTCAGAGAGCAAGTTGACACACAGCCACTGCCAGCAGTTGATTGGTACGCCAAGGAATACGCAACAGTAAAAGAGAGGTCAAGTAGAGTTATTCAGAATAGTATACTTTACCTCGACAGCAAGAAGACCAGGAGGGTAAGTGTGCCTAGAGCAGAGCCGCCAGTGGTGGATCCTTCGCTACCTTCCTCATTGAAACCTAAACAGAAGAAGAGGAGTAACCCTCCTTAGAAAGGTCAAGCGCCAAACAATTCAAAAGGCAAGGCGCTTGTTAAACTGTTATTGATACCTACCGGACCCTATCCAGGAGCCGGCTGTCATGGAGCCAATTCAAAGATCGCCCGGTGCACGAGATTCAGCCTCAAGTTCCTATGCTGGTTCGAATGATCCGCAGTCCCAATTCGTATTGGTGGATTTGAATCTCCATCTGGCAGCGACTCCTCTACATATTCCTCGTCACAACCTCCACATTCTTTGAAGTCTGAATCCTTCGGTAGCATTAGTCGAGATCAATCTTGGATTGAGACCCAACTGGGAAGGAAGAGGAGGAAGCCATCCTATGTCCTTAATCATTTAGATTTTGATTAGGTTTACTAGGATGTGCCAGACAAGAGGATCAAGAACATGGTCCACGTGGAGAGGAATAATGTGATATGGAGATGGATTGTCGGGTGCTATACCTCCACGAGGAAGAGCTTGGAAGCGAGGTTAGATCTCAAGACAGTCATCCTTGATCAACCTTGAGTGTTAGCACAGGACTCGAGTTGATCTCCTACAGGTTCCTACATACAGTGCCAGGGATAGAATGTTGAACGACAAAGAAGATAAGGCAGCCCTCAAGGCTGAAATCAGACAGCTTCGTTAGTACATTTCTAGCCTTGTACACAGGTCAGATGCTACCGCCACACTCCCGCCGATGCTTGAGCCTCCAGCAGAACAGGGCCAACTTAATCATTTGGTTGCATATGGCAAGCGTTTGGAGGAATGGGAGGAGGAGTTCGTTGCTAGAGGTTGTTCTATGCTTACGGAGCTATATTAGTTGCCGTACAATGCACGAGAGCTCCGTCTACGTCTCCAAGATGAGGAGCGAGACATGGCGATTAATAGACCCCGGGACGAGATTATGATTGCTCACCTGAGTATGGCATATGAATCAGTCACAGATGCAGAGGATAAAGAAGCTATCTACTCTTGGAAAACACAGTTGGTTTTCAAGGCAAAGATAGAGGAGACTATGGCGTCAGAGTTGGCTGAGAGTAGAGAGCACATTACTAGTGCACTCTAAAACTTTAATGAGAACAGTATCTTGCTACGGGTGCAGCTATCCAGTTGAGGGTGGTGCATCACGTTAAAACTTCGCGTGTTCGATCCAAGAGTTACCAGCACTCATTCATACTATTTTGAGTGGGAAGCCGTTGGTTGTAAGATTAATCAGCTACGGTCGTATGGGGCATTGTTTGATGAAGCAACAAGGGGCGGTGAACTTCAGTCCCGGATCGCGGTGGTGAGGACATGCTCGGGCATAGCATTATTCGACAGAGTATCAGAGCTCCAGACAGTGATACAGTTAACAATCTTGTTGAGGGATTGGTTGCTCGAGATCACGATCAGTAGACTTCAGTTCCCACCTCTCAGAATAGACATTACACACAGGAGATAAACTTGGCGTTACCTTTTCAAGTTAACTCGCTGTCTCATCTCATGTATATCTATTATGAGATCAGCGTTATTTACTTGGAGTTGTATTTAGGGTTTACGTTAACTAATGGTAGTGTTCCAGTTAACATGCTTTCAATGGGGCGTGCATGCTTGCACAATTGTCAATTTTAGATTAGATGTTTAGGTTAGCTGATGGTAGCTTTCGAGTTAGCGTATAGTTCAACTTTATTAGGGTTTAAGCAAATAAATCTTGCATGCATTGCAAAGGCATGCGTTGGCTGCAAAGTGATTTTTAGGGTTCCCTACACCTTTTGATGTCTACTTATAAAATAAGAGCTTTTGCTCATTTGTACATAACTTTTGCATGAGGAGAGAAATATATGTTATTGCCTACCTTACTTTGTACTATTATAGTTATGTATCGTTCATGAGTATTTACTATTGTGATGAATTGTTATGCCACTTGGGTTTCATGCAATTATGATGGTGAATTCTTGCTTTAGTTAGATATAGTGGCTAGTTGATCGTAGATTGTATGCGTGTCTCGCCTATGCAATTTATTTATCCTAGTTGGCTATCCTTTATGTTGTGTTCAATAAACTTGTTCAGATTGAGCTGATAGTTGTGCCACCTTGCCTTCAAGTTGAGAATCTGTAATTGGTTATCGTGTGATGTGTGTGAATAATAAACTTATTCAGATTGAGTGATAGTTGTGCCACCTTGCCTTCAAGTCGAGAATTTGTACTTAGTTTATCGTATATTGTTGTTTCCAATAAGCCTATTCAGACAAGCAGATAGTTGTGCCACCTTGCCTTCAAGTCGAGAATCTGTACTTAGTTTATCGTATATTGTTGTTTCCAATAAGCCTATTCAGACAAGCAGATAGTTGTGCCACCTTGCCTTCACGTTGTAAGTCCGTACCCGACTTATCGTCAGATAATAATACCCGCTCCGTTTCCTCATGCTCTGAAGTCTTGAGGGGATTGGATGGATAAGTTACTTAGTTTTGAGTGTTGTAGTTAAGTCTTGCGAAACCAGAAAATACTTAGCTGCAACGTATAGAGTTTTCCTTAAACCTTGTGCCTCTTACAGCTGAGACAAAAATATAGGATATAGTTTAGCTTACTTTTCCCTTTTTAAATACTTTTGTCAGCACAACGAGGGAGCTTCCCCTCCTAATTTGAAGAGCACTCATTGCGTAGTGTGCATAGTTGTCTGTACCAGCTTGCACTTCAGAGGTGTTAGTTGTTACACCAACACAATGATATATCAGACTTCTCATACAGCTAAAACAGACTCAGAAAATGAACTTTTCAGACCTGGGAATAGGCTCAAACAGCAACAATGAAGCTCCCAATTTGCTGCGAACAATACCCGGGCATTTGATAGCGAACCTCTTGCTATTCCAACACCAAAGACCACTGTAATCAGATTCCAATGAAGTGAAATATCAGCCTATACATCAGCAGGCTGCAATCTGGAAACTTCAACCAAATAGGGTGCTACCTTGAGAAGGGTGACTTGGCCTAGAAAATTCAAATATTCTTCAAAAAATGCAAACGAATACTTGATTTGGGGTGCCAAGATGTGAAGCATCCAAGGAACCAATACCCAGAATGAAAGCATGAACCAGTAAGGAGTTATGACCAGAAAACCAGGTTCAGACCCTGTCTCCAAAATGCCCAGAAATTCTGAAAATCACCTTCAAATAACACACCCAACAAGCCAAAATGATGCCAAGCCATCAAACACCAAAAACCACTGACAACTCTTCAAAAATACTTGAATATCTTCATGATTTTTGACTAAAACTGCAAACAATGAAGCTCTGAAGTGACCCCTGAATGGAACCACACCCCAACTAGCTAGGGTAGGTCTTTCATTATTGAAACCAGCTCTTGATTGAAGAGGGTTTCCTCCTCAACAACAAACTGTAGACCCCTGGAGAAATTCCAACAGCATCCTGTTATGCAACCAAACTCAACATAACCAAATGAGAACCAAAACTCATATTTATAAAGTAAAGGAACGATTAGGGCAATTTGAATTTGAGTTTGAATATATTTCCCTCTCATTTCACTTTATGAAATAACATAAAATTACCCGAAGAGTGGCGTCCAACTTTTTGCCTCCAAAATTCCACCTTTGATTTTTAATTTAAAATTGACATTAAGCCCAAACTAGGCATCTTACTGTTATGCCTTGCATAACCACCCCATTTTATTCTGGAACAAAATGGGTCCCCCTTTCTATTTCTGGTTTCTTTGCCTTTGTTATTTGCTTTGCTCTTGGGGTTCTTCTGTTTCTTCCTGAGTTTGTCTTTTATTCTGATTTAATTTTGGTTTTGTCTCGGCTTAAGTTGGTTCCCTTCTTGTTAAGTATTCAATGAAATAATTATAAGCATTAGTTGATTCCTTTATAATGTATCTTATGTGCTTCTAAGGACTAATGGGGACTCTGTTTTGCAGGATTAAATCACTCACATGATGATATTTGCCAAGGGATCTCAGTTGAAATGCATTCTTCAGTTCAGTTGGTCATAATTTTTCTCTAAGAAGAAAGTCAACAAGACTTTGCAGATGTCTTGCCGACTATCAGTGCATTTGGCTGACATGCGTCTGTGTTGCCTTTCGGCAAGAGGGTGTCACGGCGATCGGGATTTATATGCAGGCATTTATCGACAGGACAAACATGATCGTCCCGGCGACTAGGAATTTCCATTCGGCATGAGGAGTTTCCTTCGGAGAAAGGTCTCAGCGAGATCTCAATGTCTCGCCGACTGGCGGCAAAGAGATCCATACATCGGCAGGAGGCTTTCTCTTTGCCAAGAAGTCTTGCCGAAGGCTTCATGTCTCACCGACCACCGAGAAAGATATGCCTTTCGGTGAGAGGACTTTGCGGCAGGGAGATGTCTCGGCGAAGTCTTCGGGTCTCGCCGACAAAGCACAAGAGGAGGTCTATCTTTGTTAAGGTTAAAGGAAAACCCAAACGATGCGAAATGCACTCTAACCAAGAATGTACACCAGGATCCCGAGATGGGCAAAGTGTGAGCATATGGTCAGAGGATCTTATACATTTCAAAACAACAAACTCTAACCAAGAATGATATGGTCAGGGGATCCCTATCACTAATATTGTTGAAAGTAACTCAACACCAAGTATGTGCTACCCAATCCGGAATGGAAATGAGGCGACCATATGGCGGAGATTTTAAACTATAATGCAATCTCAAAGTAAATAGGCGCCAAGCCAGCCTCTTCCACTTATTCAGTGGGCAATACAAAGTATGAAATTAGCAAGAATAAGAAAGATGCTGACAGTACTACTGTTCAGCTTACAATATGAGAGTTTAGTCTGCTAAAGCACAAGATAAGAAAGTTCACAATGCTGCTACAATGTATAATGTTGTCCTTAATGCTCTCAATGACTCCCATTCCAAACCTAACTCAAATGGAGGACTTTATGCAAGCTGTTATGACTGAACGAGGACTAAAACTACCCAACCAGCAATACAAAAACTCAATGAAAAGCTCACAACTCACTCATTACTCACTCAAATTGCATGAAATCTGATGCAAAGTACTCTTATAATGCAGGCGCCCAAGATGATAACAGAAATCAGACCTTAAACGTTGATATTTATTTTTGGCACGAATCCCAATGAAGACCAGAAAGGTACAGCTGCAAGGAGGGGCGATTTTGACTTATAAAATTGAAGACTTCATAATAAAATCCCAAACTTCACAAAGAGGGGCACCCTAGTCTAGCAATTGCATGGGTAAACTACCCAAAACCAGAATAAAATCACACTAAGACTTATGAGACAAAAACCCAATCTGCAACACAAACCAGCAACTCCAGATTTTTCGATTATTTTACAAATATAAGGATTACAATGAAGAAACAACAGCTATAAGCAAACTCACTACAAAATCACTCAAAAGCAAGCAAACCTCTCCACTAGGTGCTATCTCTCACGCACGAAGTTGAGCCAAGCTAGGAGGCATTCATTCCTCGAAGCAGTCCAACAACATTTCGGCAGCATAACATTACTCAAGATATCAGATAATCCAAATGAAAACCCAAGACCTCCTTTTATAAATTTGTGAAGACTCTCCAGAAACTTCTAGAAACCCTAACCTTTCAAATTTGAAATAACTCCATTTCCCTCCAAAGATGGCGTCCCTTTTTCTTCAAGGTAAATTTGACTTTAATTTAAAAATAATCTCCTCCACAAGATGGGCATCCATTTTCAAGCATTGTTTTTTGAACCTTAGAAAATATTGAAATATCTCCATGAGGCGCCACCCCTCAAAGTCCCCCTTTTAAGAACAACTTAAAGTTGTTTCACTAGGCCAAGGGGTCACAATATTAAAATATAACTTTAAAATATAACATTTTTCAATCAACTAGACTTATCTCACCAAAAAAATGTTTCCCAAGGTCAAGATTGATCAAACCAACTGGACTGACTAAAGATGAGAGCCAACCGTGTCGAAGCCAACAGGGCCACTGCCAGAAATAGAATTTACTAAAAATAGTAAATTCATGAAGGTGCTCGGAATGCCAAGAAAATCACATCACCGCGAAGCTCAAGGAAAACCCAGAAGGAATCCGCAGTTCAATCACCAATTCACGAGCAATAGCAACCTCCAAACATGAAATCCTAATTTCACCCCCGAGTAGCCTACGAGTCTCCAGAATAGGCCAACGGTCAACAGAAAAGATCATGCTCGAGAAGGGGACATTACAGTCCGCCCTCCCCAAGATTGCTTGTCCTCAAGCAATCACAAGCCTGGATGCTGCAAAATCTCATCATTCTCCCAAGTCGCATCCTCCATAGGCAAGTTCTTCCACTTCACCAAATACTCTCTGATTGTTCTTTTTCTCAAAGAATGCTCTTTGGAATCAAGACTAACTGTCCTTCTTCATCCAAGGGTGGCAACTGTGATGAAGCAACAACATTATGTCCAAGTGCCTTCTTGAGGCGAGACACGTGGAAGACATTGTGTACTCTGCTATTTGAAGGTAGCTCCAACTCATAAGCTACTGCTCCAACCTTCCTGATAACTTGGAATGGCCCATAGAAGCGAGGTTTGAGCTTCTCAGCTCCACTCTTCTTGAGAGAAGACTGTTTGTAAGGTTGCAGTCGAAGATAAACCATATCTCCAACCTCAAAAGAGCGCTCAATACGCCGCTGATCAGCGTACATCTTCTGCTGATTCTGTGCAATCTGAAGGTTGTTCTTCAAGGATTTCAAGATATCCTGACTATGCTGCAACAAATCCTTGGCTTGAGGGGCTTTGCTATCACCAAACACCAAATCAACAAAGCTAGGAGCCTCATAACCATAAAGAGCCATGAAAGGTGACATCCTTATTGACATGTGAAAAGAAGAGTTGTAACAATACTCGCCTATGTGAAGCCATTTCACCCATGCTCTTTGCTGCTCTGAAACATAGTTTCTCAAATAACCTTCCAACCATTTGTTCACTATCTCTGTTTGTCCATCGGTTTGAGGGTGATAACTAGTGCTTGGAGTAAGCACAGTACCACTCATCCTGAAGACTTCTTGCCAAAAAATGCTTAGGAACTTGCTGTCCCTATCACTCACAATGTTTTTCGGCAACCCATGCAACCTAAACACCTCATGAAAAAACAAATCTGCAACTTGTGTAGCTGAAAACGAGCTAGTGATGGCAAAAAAGTGAGCAAACTTTGTTAATCTGTCCACTACAACATAGATACAATCCTTGCCTTGGACCTTAGGCAACCCAGTGATGAAGTCCATGGAATTACTTTCCCATTTTTGATTGGGGATGGGAAGAGGTTGCAGCAGACCAGCTGGTAGAGTATGCTCATTCTTGTTCATTTGACAAGTGGGACACTCCTGAATGTAGCGTTGAACTTCCCCTTTCAGCCCTTTCTAAGAAAATCTTTCCCGGATCTGCCTATATGTCTTGAAGAACACCTGATGACCAGCAAGTGGGATGTCATGAAATGTCAACAAGATCTTCTTTTTGAGCTTAGAATCAACCACCAAAAAGATTCTACCCTTGTAGTGTATCAGCCCTTCAACCACCTTGTACCTTTCGTCATGAAGAGTACCCTCAATGATGCTGGTTGCAAATTGATTTTTGGCATAATCAGCAAGCAACATGTCCTTCCAATCAGTAGTGAGCTCGCACAATGAGCTCAAATGGGGTCTCCTAGATAGAGCATCAGCCACAATGTTGTTTTTTCCTTTGACATACTCAATGTCAAAATCGTAAGCTTGAAGCTTACCCACTTTTGTTGCCTCTCGTTCAAATCCTTCTGATGCATGAAGTGCTTGAGACTATTGTGATCAGTCTTGACCACAAACTTGCTTCCCACCAAATACTGTCTGAACTTAGCTAATGCATGCATAATGGCAAGCATTTCCTTGTCATAGATGGAGTAGGTCCTCTCAACACCTCTTAGTTTTCTGCTCTCAAACACAATGGGATGTTTGTCTTGCATCAAAACAGCCCCAACTCCTTCACCGGATGCATCACACTGTAGCTCGAAAAGCTTGGAAAAATCTGGAATAGCCAAAACCGGACAAGAGCTTATGATCCTCTTAAACTTATCAAAAGTAGTTTGAGCCTTCTCTGACCAACAAAAAGCCCCCTTTTTCGTGAGGTCTGTAAGAGGAGCAGCATTTTGTGAGTAACTCTTCACAAACCTTCTGTAAAATCCACAAAGACCCAAGAACCCCTTCAAATGTGTCAAGTTCTCAGGAGCTGGCCAATCAACAATTGCCTTGATTTTTTCAGGATCAACCTTCACTCCTTCAACACTGATTAAGTGGCCAAGGTAAAGTAGCTCCTTCATTCCAAATTCACATTTGGATTCTTTAGCAAACAAGCTCTCTGATTCAAGGATGCTAAGCACTTCCTCCAAGTGCTTGAGATGTTCTTCCCATGTCTTGCTGAAGATCAGAATGTCGTCAAAAAATATCAATACAAACTTCCTCAACTGCTTCTGAAAGACTCTGTTCATTCAAGACTGGAAGGTAGCAGGAGCATTAGTCAACCCAAATGGCATGACTAGGAACTCAAAGTGACCATAGTGACATCTGAAAGCTGTCTTCTCAACATCAGATCCTCTCATCCGAATCTAATAGTAGCCCGACCTCAAATCTATCTTTGAAAAGAGCTTGGCTCCATGTAGCTTGTCAATGAGCTCATCTATCCTCAGAATGGGGTATCGATTTTTTATGGTGCTTTGATTCAAAGCACGATAATCCATACACATACGGATGTTACCATCCTTCTTCACAAGAACCACTGCAAAAGCGAAAGGACTCTTACTTGGACGAATGAAGCCCATCTCCAGGAGTTCCTTAATGTTCTTCTCAATCTCATCCTTCTGCTTCTTGGGGTACCGATATGGAGTTGTGATAACTGGCTTAGCCCCTTCCTTGAGCTCTATGACATGCTCTGAACCCCGTTCAGGAGGTGGTCCAGGAGGTAAATCAGCAAACACTTTGCTCTTTTTGGTGAGTAGAGACTGAATATCAGGAGGATAGTCCCTCTTTGTCTCAACCGAATTAGCTGGAAGAATCATACACTCCGCAGCCCATTCAACTTGATCATGTCGAATCAGCCTTGCCATTCTCTTGAATGACACAATCCAAGGACCACCATTAGACATTCCTCTTAAAACTACCTTCTTTCCATCGGATTGGAATTTGAATTCCATAGTTTGTAGATTTAGAGAGATCTCTCCTAAAGAACGCAGCCATTGAATGCCTAGGACGGCATCCGTATCTCCAATGCTAACCACATAGAAGTCATCCTTGACTTCATAGTTGCCCAATTGCATAGACATGTTTGAAATCTTCTTGGTGCAAGAAATGTGAAACCCATCAGCAACCATAACCTTGAAGCCTTCAAAATCTTCTGTTTGCAGCCCCTTCTTTGCCACCACAACTTCATCAATGAAGTTATGCGTTGCTCCAGTGTCAATCAAAGCAACAATTCGCTGCCCCTTAATCATCCCTCGAACTTTGGAGGATTCATTCTTTTGAAAGCTCGAAAGTTGAGCCAAAGCACCTCCACTTCCTTTTCATCTTCGGACTCTTCTGGAGCTCTTTCCACTTCGCTGTCATCAAAATTAAACTGCTGGTCTGAAAAATCAAAATTACTTTCTTCAGCTGAATAGTATTTGATTTGGTGAAATTTGACTCCTTTTGGGAAAATATGATCTTGAAACCATTTTTCTCTACACCGGAAACATAACCCCTTTCTTCTGAGTTCGTTAAGTGTCTCTGGATCCAATCTTGTGACATGAGGTTTATGCTGTTTGAACTCCTTATGATGAGGTCTTTGATGAGGTCTTTTTTCCTTTATCCCCTTTGTGAAATGATGGCTTGGATTGAAACTTTGCTTTAAGAGCAGCCCACTCCATGTTTCTTGCTTTCTTCATTGCCTCCTATAGGGAGGGTGGATCAAAATCTTTAATCCAACCCTTGAGTGGCTCCATCAATCCTTCACTGAATAGGATCACCAAACGCCTCTCAGTGATTCCTGTGACCATGACTGAAAGTCTCTGAAACTCAGCTATGTAGGCATCAACTGTGCCATATTGCCTAAGCTGTGCCAATTCTCTGAAATGCACTTCATGATCTTTTTTCTCAAATCTCTCTATGAGCCTATTGGTGAACTCATCATAGGTAGCGATAGTCCCATGACCTAAAGTGACTAGGCCATGGTAGCACCACTCGTGCGCCACCCCATCTAGGTGTAGCGTAGCGAACTTAATCGCCTCTTCTTCTGCCATGGGTCTAAGAGCTAGATAGTTGTCTAACTTCTGTATCCAAGCTCTTGCTGAACTGTTGTCACTCCCATCAAAGTGTGGAAGCATAACCTTGTTGATAGCTTGATGCAAATCCCCTTGCACTGCTGACCTCCTTTGTTCATAATGCCTTCCTTGTCCTTTATTCTTCCTTTTATGATCCATGAAATCATTGTAAGACATATCTATCTCAATTTCATTAGGGAAAGAATCATACTCAGCACGGCCGAGTCTCAACTGTTCCACAAATGATGCATTTTCTTTTGGCTCAGATTGAGGGTTTACTGGTGCCAAGAAGGTGGGTTTGAATGGCTTGGGAGAAATGTATGTGCTGTTTGAAGCAGGTTGAGCAACATGTCCATTATGCTGGTTGGTGGCACTGAAGTTCTCCCCTATGTCCTGGATTGTTTTGTGGAATTGGGTTCTGACCCACTTTCCCCATCATGAAAGATACCATATCCATTAAGGCATCCATCTTCCTCTCGAACCTCTTTCTCGGACTTATCGACCTTTCTCTTCCTTTCCCACTATCATCTATGTTACCACCCGATGTCCTCTCATTATCCCCCATTTCTGTATCCTGAGAAGACTCCCAATGAGCACTCAAAACCTCTGATGCTGTCTGACCTTCCGGAGCCTGATGCCACTGAAACTGATTTGCAGCCTTCTTGTCTTCCCTTGCTAAGTATCTCTTTTCTCTTTCACTCATACATGGTTTGTTTCACAGGATGGCAGGATGCGTGGCTCTGATACCACTGAAAGATACCAAACTAATTTTTTTCTTTTTTTGCAATTACAACAACGTGCACCCGTTAAGGTTAGAGGAAAACCCAAACGATGCGAAATGAACTCTAACCAAGAATGTACACCAGAATCCCGAGATGGGCAAGGTGTGAGCATATGGTCAAAGGATCTTATACATTTCAAAACAACAAACTCTAACCAAGAATGATATGGTCAGAGGATCCCTATCACTAATATTGTTGAAAGTAACTCAACACCAAGTATGTGCTACCCAATCCAGAATGGAAATGAGGCGACCATATGGCGGAGATTTTAAACTATAATGCAATCTCAAAGTAAATAGGTGCCAAGCCAGCCTCTTCCACTTATTCAGTGGGCAATACAAAGTATGAAATTAGCAAGAATAAGAAAGATGCTAACAGTACTACTGTTCAGCTTACAATATGAGAGTTTAGTCTGCTAAAGCACAAGATAAGAAAGTTCACAATGCTGCTACAATGTATAATGTTGTCCTTAATGCTCTCAATGACTCCCATTCCAAACCTAACTCAAATGGAGGACTTTATGCAAGCTGTTATGACTGAACGAGGACTAAAACTACCCAACCAGCAATACAGAAACTCAATGAAAAGCTCACAACTCACTCATTACTCACTCAAATTGCATGAAATCTGATGCAAAGTACTCTTATAATGCAGGCGCCCAAGATGATAACAGAAATCAGACCTTAAACGTTGACATTTATTTTTGGCACGAATCCCAATGAAGACCAGAAAGGTACAGCTGCAAGGAGGGGCGATTTTGACTTATAAAATTGAAGACTTCATAATAAAATCCCAAACTTCACAGAGAGGGGCACCCTAGTCTAGCAATTGCATGGGTAAACTACCCAGAACCAGAATAAAATCACACTAAGACTTATGAGACAAAAACCCAATCTACAACACAAACCAGCAACTCCAGATTTTTCGATTATTTTGCAAATATAAGGATTACAATGAAGAAACAACAGCTATAAGCAAACTCACTACAAAATCACTCAAAAGCAAGCAAACCTCTCCACTAGGTGCTATCTCTCACGCACGAAGTTGAGCCAAGCTAGGAGGCATTCATTCCTTGAAGCAGTCCAACACCATTTCAGCAGCATAGCATTACTCAAGATATCAAATAATCCAAATGAAGACCCAAGACCTCCTTTTATAAATTTGTGAAGACTCTCCAGAAACTTCTAGAAACCCTAATTTTTCAAATTTGAAATAACTCCATTTCCCTCCAAAGATGGCGTCCCTTTTTCTTCAAGGTAAATTTGACTTTAATTTAAAAATAATCTCCTCCACAAGATGGGCATCCATTTTCAAGCATTTGTTTTTGAACCTTAGAAAATATTGAAATATTTCCATGAGGCGCCACCCCTCAAAGTCCCCCTTTTAAGAACAACTTAAAGTTGTTTCACTAGGCCAAGGGGTCACAATATTAAAATATAACTTTAAAATATAACATTTTTAAATCAACTGGACTTATCTCACCAAAAAAATGCTTCCCAAGGTCAAGATTGATCAAACCAACTAGACTAACTGAAGATGAGAGCCAACCGTGCCGAAGCCAACAGGGTCACTGCTAGAAATAGAATTTATTAAAAATAGTAAATTCATGAAGGTGCTCGAAATGCCAAGAAAATCATATCACCGCGAAGCTCACGGAAAACCCAGAAGGAATCCGTAGTTCAATCACCAATTCACGAGCAATAGCAACCTCCAAACATGAAACCCTAATTTCACCCCCGAGTAGCCTATGGGTCTCCAGAATAGGCCAACGGTCAACAGAAAAGATCATGCTCGAGAAGGGACATTACATGAGGTCTGGCAGTCTTGCCGACCCATAAAGTCTCACCGACATATTGCTTCATCGGTGAGAGGATGAGATTGTCATCACGACCAAAAGTGAGCATGTGGAGATTTTTCGGCGAAGGCATAGGGTATCTACAGGAAGTCTCCCCGACAAGAGGATGTTACGCCGACACATGTGAAACAAAATTTCGGCATAACTAACAGAGATGTCTCTCCGAAATGAAACCTTCGGCAAAAGGTTATGCCTTCGACATAAAGTCTGGCCGATGTGCTAGTGTCTCGGCGACACAGAAAGGGCATCGCCATAGGTCTCGGCGACACAGAAAGGGTATCGCCATAGGTCTGCCCGAAAGGAGGAGGCCCAAAACGAAATCAAAGCTTCGGCGAAGGATAAAACCTTCGGCATGATGTCTGGCTGAAGGGGTGAGGTCACAGTGACAAAAGCGGCATCGGCGTAGTGATCTGGTATCACTATGAGGTCTCAGCGACCGAGCGATGTCTTCCCGAAATGGTAGATCGCCAAAAGATAACACTCTTGGCGAGAAGTCTCGCTGACATGAGGAGGTCACGCCGAAAAGGCCGAGCTCGAGGAGACTCTGAACGAATGGAACAGGTTTGGTAAGATGTCTTGCCGACTCGATGATGTCTCCCCGACATAAAGAAATGGGCTCACCGACAGAAGGAGGACTTCGCCATGTGGTCTTGCCGAAGGAATGTCATCTTGCCGATAGGTTTTGTGAGCTCGGTATAACTTCTGCAGCTCGCTGAAACATCTTGCCGACTACCATATGCTATGTCGATATTAAGACGAAATCGATCGGGGAGACACGATGAGTGTCTCACCGACATGCGATGTTGATCAGACCACCTTTGACCGCCTGAGGAGCTCGCTTGGCATATGCCCGACCAATCAAAAGGAGCCAAAAGAGTGATTCATTAGTCCCTTTGACCGATTGACTGTTCCTGGGAAAGAAGGCCAACAGAATGCAAACCAGATGGACTCTTTCTGAGAACAGGTGACGATGGACCGGCTCGGGCGAAATGCAAAGATCTACAGGGAGGCTCGATGGTGCTTCCAGAAGTGGTCAACGGATAGAAAAGTCCACAACATGAAGAAAGGCCGAAGGAAAGAAGAAACTATGAGTCACAGGGACAGCAGTAGTGACTACTGGAAAGAGGTGGATTAGTATTAATGATGGTATTATAAGCATTCAAGGCGGCCCCGAGCAGAGTTCAAGGTGGACACGAAGACAAAGAGTTAATGCTGCAACAACAAAAAATCTACAGATCTTTCCCAGAAATCTTTCATCAGCATGGACAGCGGGACTTCACATTAAATGCAGCCTTGACTCTCTTCGAAAGATCTGAGAGCCGACCTTCCTGCAACCAAGAAGATATTTTGTAAACCCTAATGCAAGGGGACAGCGCATTCTTTTTCTTGCATTCTGTATATAAGGCATTCTTGCCTCTTTGTAAAGGTTAGAACTTCTAGTTTAGAAAACAAAAAGTAGTAGGAGTTGGAACTTTGTAGGGTTAGAAAGTAGTAGATAGAGGACTTGTAGAATAGAACTGGTAGCTAGGAGTTAGATTCTTAGAAGACTAATATATCTTTCAGTTTTCTTAGAGTAAATGGAAACAATTTAGAGCCACAGATTTTCTGTACACTGGTGATTGTGCCAGATTTGTAAATGTTGCTTATCTGTCTCACTGACAGTAGAAGCAACCAGATCTTAATCTACTTCATGTTGTGTTCTAGAATGGTGTTTTTCTTAAGTTAATCATTTTATTTGTGAAGCTTTCAAGGGATGAGGTTTGATTTTATGTTGTGTTTGAATGGTAACTTGCAATCTACTGTTGAAATCAGCACTGTGAATGAATGAAACTGTGTGTTAGTCACAAGTTGACTTTGTTCTGTAGTTTTAGATAGGAATTCCTTGGAAGGTATCAGGTCTGGTTAATTTGGATGAAGTATCATTCTTTTCTGTTCCAAAACCCTGATCCATCTTTTTCTATTTCTTTAAAAACACCGGTTAGAGTAGATTTAAATTCGTGTTTAACCCCAGAACAGTCCAAAAGCTCAACACCAGCAGGCCCCTTGAACATTACTGTTACATTGACCACCGAGGGACATCAGCACAATTGAGACCCAACTATAAAGACCTTGGGAGCTAAGGTATCCATGTGATCATCTTTCTCTTTCAAGAGAAACAGGATAGCAATATTTTGTTTGCATGTTGATTGTGCCAAAAGGACCGTCAACACTTACTTTATGAGGCATAACATTAGCCTTTAAAAATGATAAATAAACCTCTTTTCTTGGCATCCACTTGAAATACATGGCCCCTCTTTCAAAACAACGTTGTGCAACTAGGCCAAGGGGTTTGCTCATAGGGAAACTATTTTGCCTTATCCAGCCTTCTAAAACAACATTAAGTTGTCTCATTAGGCACCAAGGTACTTTTTGATGACCACCTATCCCCTCACTTAAGTTATAAAGTTATTTTATAACACTAACTTAAATGAATGATAAAAAGAAAATATTAAATAATTCACCCTTAGGCTCTCCAATGCCACCATAGAAATAACACTATCGAGGACACCATGGGCCTGAGACCAGTTTCCCAAAATTGACTTACTATAAATAGCAACTACTAAAAATAGTAAGTGTTCACCAAATATCAAACTAGCACAAAACATTAAGCTCACCGGACAACTTCCACACACTGCCCAAATAGGAAACCCTACACTGTACTACCGCCAAGGCCAGTTACTAAATATAGTGCTTATTAAAAATAGTGAGTCAAAACCAAACTAGCCCAAAGGACATCGAAAATGAGGCCATTACAATCCACCCTTCCCAAAGATTGCTTGTCCTCGAGCAATGCCAGTACAACCCTACAACCAACAATCTGATCCACACTGAATCCAAAAATGATCTTGAGGTCCCAAGTCAACCTAGGAGATCTATAGCACCATCTGCTCAAAACACTGTCCTACGAGGTACCAATATAAGAGACCTCTTGGAAACCTCATGCAAGAAGAGTAATCAAATAATGCATAAACTTGATCAAGTCCTCAAAAGAATGCCCCTCAAGAGAGCCAATCTGATTTGCCACAGGAGTAAACTTTAGAAAGTTAGCACTGGCTCTCCCATCCCAAATGGTAGCTAAACTACAACATAGTGTGATTCCCAAGTTCCAAGTTAGTCCCAAAAATGCTAACACTGCACCACATTGATCATAACTGTCAAACCAATGTGCCCAAACTGCACTCCCCTATCCTGGACCCTCAAAGAGTAGAAATCATCAAAGCCCATATTGAAAAACCTGAAAATATTGAAGCCAATGCCATGAAATATATCCTACCAAGGCAACTCAGAGTAGACTGTGTCAGCAAACTCGCTACCAATCACAATCCTAGTTAACATTAGAAACACCCTACTCAACTGTAAGAAATTAACCCCGGCATGACACCTCATGATGCCCCAAATAAGCAAGTCAATCTCGGCCATATCTCTAAAATCAGCCAACCAGGAAATGCCTTTGCTGAAGCAAACAGAAATCATAACATCAACTCTCAACCTCCAAGTGTCAAAAGAATGGTCCCAAGCACACCAACACCCCCAAACCACTATTATCAATCAGGCATCATCTGAAATAATGCATATCATCTCCATGATGTAACTGTAGTGAGCGTCACTCACCAAAGTGGAAACAACAAATGGGTAAACTGTGTTTGGAAAAACACTCACAACCAACTGCGCCAAAGCCTGCCCAAACTCAAAATCAATGAGCTCATTAAGAGATTTCATCATAACCAATGAAAGAAGTGATGGCAGCGGTAATCAAACTGAAATCCCACTGAAAACATAGGAGAGATGCATATGGAGGTAGCAACAGAATCATCTCCAAGGATCAAATCATCACTACCATCCAGGCTCAACCATGAACTACTCAACTGTTGAACTGAAGAAACCATCCAACTCATCTACGGATCCAAATCCGAAGTCATATGCAAGTTGATCGAAAAGTGGGCAGCAGTACTAATACTGGAAATTGACCCACTACTCCAATCATGAGAACACTTCATGACTGGAAACTGCACCTAGGTCCCAAGTCTTGTAACCAAATCCACTCTCGTCACTGAAATTGTTTGGGTCCCCGTCATCCAACTCGAAAAGTGGATTATCATGAGTCAAATCAGCATCCCATTCAAATAAAGGATTATCAACAAACTAATGATTATCCTCAACTCCCAAATCAAACCAATCCATCCAAACTCTTATTTTCTTATTTTTTTCGGACAATGTGCAAGATCATACTCCTAAATACAATCAAGCTCTTCTATTACTTGTTCTATCTCCCTTGCCCTTTCTTTGCTTTCCTTCTCCCTAAACTGTTGAGTCTCAAAGAGTTGATCGTTTGCTTCAAGAAGTGCCTCTTAGACACTTTCCAAAGTAAACTTTGTGGAATTAAACTAGATGGTGAGCTCACTAACCTCTTCCCTCAATTGCTTAGTCAAGGACAAAGTCTCATTTGCAAACTTGGTGGCTATATCTCTATCATGCATCATGTGTAAGTAAGATGTTTTAAATTCTTTCATAGAGCTCTTCATTGTTTACAAATTAGAAAATGAGATATTAAGCTCATTTTGTCCTCTTGATGCACTTTGAATTAATTTTTCCACATGCATATGTTTGTTGTCCAAATTGTCATCAAAGCCTTCATGGCTGTCCCAAATCTCATGTGCCTCTTCTTCAAAGCTGGCCTCATCTTCGTCATTGCTTCTAATTAAAATTAGCCCCAAGCAGAAACAATTCTGATTTGTCTTCGAGATCATGCCTCTCAAAATCAATTCCCTCTAAGGAATCCTTTTCGCATTCTTTATGCTCTAAGGTTGGGACAACAGCTTGGTCAAAAGAAGATTCTTCCCAAACTAATTCTTCATCATACTTTGGTCCCCAAACACCTGGATCCCATGGTCCTATGAGCTGATGTTTTCTTTTTGAAAGAGTATGCTCAATGTATACCTCTTGAGTGGTCATTTCCCAAATCACCTGAGTCTCTCCCTTATCATCCCCAATAGTGGACTGTGAATCCAAATCAACCAGGTTACAAGGTCTCTGCTCAAAATCAGCTACCTGCAATGTGAAATCGGATTCCTTTTCAAGATTGAAAACATCACTATCGATGCCATCCTCTATGCATGGCTCTCAGGATGAAGTAAGGACATCATTACAATCAAAAAGAATTTCATCCCAATGTGGGTCCTTGTCATACTTAGGTGCCAACACACCCGGACCCCATGTGTAGAAAGGTTGATCACTTTGTTTAGAGAATAAGTGTTCACTGTGCTCCTCATGAGTAGTTGTCTTTCTAAATAAGTCACTCTCCAACTCATTATGACTGAAATCATCATAAGCATCTCTCTCCATAGGCTTGGTTTGGTAGTCTAACCCAAAGCCACCTGTGTCACCATTACCCACATGGGGTAAAGAATCATCATTATTAGCTAATTTGAAGACATCATCTCTTTTTTTTTCATCATGCCCATCATCTAAAGGTATCTCAACTTCATTGGATAGCTCTAAGGGAGTATACAAGGCTATTGTTTCATCAATTCCTTCATGCACAACCTCATCTACAATAGTTGCATGCATGACCAAAGAGTCATCCTGAGGCTTCGTCTCACATTTATCAAGCTTCAAAGCAATCACTTCATATGATTTTTCTACTATGAACTTCTCTTCAACCACCTGCTCTTCATTGAACGCATAAGGTTTCAACTTTGACACCTTAAAATGAAGTTTTGGTTCCTTCTTGTCAAACCTCTCTATGAGTCTCTTAGTAAACTCAGTATAAGATGTAATCTGAGCATGCCCCATTATGATCATCCCATGATGCCACCACTTATGTGCAACTCCATCAAGGTGCATAGTAGCATTTTTATGGATTCTTCTTCAGGCATAGGATTTTGATTGAAGTATGTGTGTTACATCCCTTTTGTCTTGAACAAGATTATGACAATGAAATTATGGTCATTATGTTAGTTGTGATTAACTACCTTTCACGAGAATGCGAAACTGGGAAAAGGATTTTTAATTTAATTGTTATTACTGCAATTATGAATGATTTCCTTACATATGTATATAGTGGATATGTTGACGAGATTTTATTTTAAAATGATACCAAGAACGATCTAACCCTATTTCTTTGTCAAGTGATTGCAGGATTTCCAACATCTTGATGGAAAGGGGGATATCATCAAGGAGAGGCCATAGTCTATAAAGGACCAAAATACCATCAGGTCATGAGTTGGTGTAAGGTGGCCACATGGAGGTCGTAACCTAGGAATATATTTCCTTTATTCAAATAATTTTTAAAAGAAAAACAAGTCAATTTAAATTTGTCCATCATCGAACCCATTTAGAAGTCATATTTTTAGCTTTAAGTGCACCATGGAAAAGAAAATTAAAATAATTAAACCAATAATAATGTAATCTCTTGTAGCAATTTTTTGAATTGAAATGGCCTGTTTAAGTTTGGAGGCGGCCATCCTTTGCCACCCTGTACTCCAAGTCTGGATGTAACACCCAAGAGAGGAGACATGCAGACGCTTAAGATGGAGTCTTGTTTTCGCCATGAGTTATCTTGGCGGGGTATTCTTCATTGACGACTTTCCTCATACTCATCTTTCTCATTCGAACCACTTTCTTCATTATTCTCTCAGGCTGCACTCGTTTCTTTCTCTCTGTATTGGCATCGACTTATATTAGTTTGGCATTAACCTTCTCATTCGCTTTTGGCATTCGCTTTCATTGCTTCTAGCTTTCTTCATGGCTACCATGGCCAAACGTCATCTTGCATGACTCTGCACTCTATTCTTTAGAACAATCAAGCATTTTGTTCTCACAAGTAGTCCACCACCACTACACTCTTCAAGGCGGTGAAGTAACTTAATACTCTGTAGCTGTCATCGAAATCACTGGTGGAGGAACAACAAGTGAGTTGTCGAGCTTCAATCAGCTTGTTCAGGCATGTTTATTGATGACTTATAGTTGCTGAATCGTGCATCATGTTAGTTGTTCTTTCTTTCAAAGATTCGATGTCAATATTGGTATATCATTAGAATCAAGTTTTGTCCAAGAAATATGATATCAGTTCCTTGGAAAATCTCAAAACCTCGTCCAATGAAAGTCTCTTTCTTTATTAATCAAGAACCTGTGTTGTTTATTCGCTCTTGCATTTGAATTAATCTTTCTTTTTTATTTATGAACCTGATTGTAAATTCAATCTTACACCCAAAATGCTTTGTGAACTATACCGCCAATGCCTAAGCCGTAGTCTTCTCTATACTTTGTTCTCTTAACTCTTGAGTTGGAATCGTGCATATTTCTCTCTTTCCTCTATGAGTCCATTAAATGAAGTATAAACATTAAAATCTGAAGGGTTCCTCAATAGAGACAAGTCTCTCTCTCTCTCTCTCTCTCTCTCTCTCTCTCTCTCTCTCTCTCTCTTAAAATATGTATAAAGTAAGCATTTAATTCTTAATTGAAGTGGAATCGAGCCAAGTCGCTGGAATATTAACCCAAGAGTCAAGTATTTTCATGCCAAGTAAGGGTGAGAGTGTTGATAGCACAGGTGTACCCATAAACAATAAATCCTTGGCCAAGGTTATGATGCTTGCAAAAGAATTAATCAGCTTTCAAGAACCGGATATACCCCTGGTCAGAATGGTCTTTCTAGTTAGGAGAACCTATAGTGAGAAATCGACAGGGGTAGTTTAGGTTCTTGACACCAAGCTCAGATAGCATGATAGTATTTTGTGAGATCCTTTATTGACTGCCCTCGTGAAGGGTCGGGTTTCTTCAATTGAGGAAACATGGGAGACCAATAGGTCTTTGGTTGGGCGGAAAATGTAAGAGACCAGGTGTCTCTCAACCCAACCGCTGATTGAGAATGCAAGGTTTTTGTTTGTTTTTTCTTTGTTTTTTATTTTTTTGTGGTTTTTTGCAAATAAAGAGAAACTGCGATTTTGCAAGGAAATGCTTGGAAAAATAAAATAAAATACCAGAAGATTAAATATGACAGAATACAGCTTAGAATTTGATGCCAGATGGTTTATTGATCTTCCAGAATAATTACAACTACGAGATTTAAATATTCAAGTAAAAAGGCAAGCTATTTATTGAAAACCTGAATAAGCTTGCAAGCGCCTGAAAAGAAGCATGAGATGGTACGGCTGAATGAGATAATGAAATCTCCCACCTCGAAATTGATGCAGAGGCTCCAGAAACCCTAGGCGTCCAAAATGAAGAAGCCAAAAGACAAAAAGGCAAGGCGTCCTAGCTTGCAAGAATAGTATGGCCCTTGTTGCTGTTAAAGTACGGCCCAAACCAACATTTAATAATTCCGTACTTTCTTGAAAGGTGTGTCAGATGATAAGGATATAGCCGCCACTGAATAGGAAACCCTTCTGGATAAGTTGGATCCAAATCCTTGATGAAATACTACACAATAAGCTCTGTAATGACCTCTGAATGAAGCCACTCAACTGACAAGCTTCAACTGGTATCTCACAATCTCAATATGTCTAATTCTGAAGAGGGAACGTTCTCCAAAATCCAATGATTTGCAGAAACCCTTGTTTCACAAACCCCAATGCTCTCAGAGAGAAAAATAGACAAATTAGAATAATAATGAATGAATGAGTTCAATTTGCCTTTGTGAAATATATAACTCTTCTCAATAAGTCGACCCCCTTCTCAAAAAGCAATTAATGAACATTTAAAATATTAATTAACTCACCCTTTGTTGACTTAGGCAAAATAATTAAATAATGGCGTCCCTTTTTGATGAGTAATAAAATACTCATTTAATATTATTCACCTCTTTATTATAAAGTATCAATACTTTATAATTTGCCATTAAATAATTATTTTAATTTTTCATTAAAGTGACTTCATATTATAAAGTCAAATTAATAAACCTTTAATAATTATCAACTGCCCCAATAATCAATGTTTGCTCATCAATTCATCAAACTAGGTCGAAACTGAGCTAACCAACTGAATCAAGGGCCCGGCCAGAAATAGTAACCCCTGTCTACCTAACTTACTATAAATAGTAAGTATCTAAAAATCACTCTGTAAGTGTCTACCAAGGCCCAAACCTGAATCAATTGCTAGAGTAAGGTTCCCAAATTTAGGATAACTGCCTCAAGTGACCCTCTAAACACCTCTGTCAGCCTACGAGGATCTAAATGATAGGCTAACCCCTGAATCAACTGTACTTCCTAGGAAGGGGACATTACAGAAAAGCCCTTGATGATATTTCTTTTTCCCTTGAAGACAGAGTCTTGTACAAGCATTCCAGCCTTTAGACTGTACTTTCTTATAACTCTTTCTCTCTCTTTCTTAATTTCAGTTATATTTACTTTAACATGTTTATTTCATAGCTGTAATAAATGCTCTATTCATTTCGAAAGTAATGGAAACTTTTGTTCTTAACCAACTGTGGTTTTCAGTTATATAAACTGTTAGTTGTTTCCTTTTCAGCTGAAATTGAAAAAAAAGCTAGAAGTTAGTTGATGAAAGTTTATGTAGTTATTGTTCAGATTGTTTATCTTTTCCGTTCATTATTGCAAAGGAAACTCTTGTAAGAAAAACTAGTTAGTTACACTTCAACTGAATCTAGTAGTTAGTTACCATTCTTAAACTGTAGATTAGTTAGAGTTACAATGTGTCCACCCTATGAACCCATGCTCTCGCTGAAATCTCATTGGACCCATCAAAATAAGGAATGCTAGGTTTTTCATCTTTCCTTCGTAAGCCATTATGATGTTCTCTATTGCCCCTGTTGGGCGTATGACTCATCTTGAAATCTATATAATCTCGAAGTGATATGTCATGCTAGAAACCAGACCCGACATCAATCCAATCCTGTCTAAATTGATCCTGCAACTCAACTAAGGTAAGCTTCTGATTGGGTTATGCCTCTACTCTTGGTGGAAAAATAGGCATAAAAAGCCTAGCCATGGCTGCTCCATTTTGTTGATTGGCTGCCCTTCGCTGTCCCACATCATTATCTTGCCCCAAACAATCTAATCTTTGTACCATCTATGTGAATTGTTGATTGGTCTCTTGAGCACATTGGACTGCTCTTTCTTGACCCCCAACCGCTGCATCCAAGAGTTGCATCATACGATCTTGCTTACCAATATTTCTTTCAGCTTCTTCTCTTCTTTCACTCATGTTTTTTTCTTGGTACCTTCTTTATCAGTCACTAATGCTCATAGATTTGTATCATCCACTGGCTGGCAGGATGATTAGCACTCTAATACCACTGTAATGATCTACCCCTGATTTTTTATTTTATTTTTGGTTTGTTTTCTGATCTTCTGTTTGTGTTGGTTTGATGATGTTTTGCTTGAATTTCATATGCCATTCATTGCTCAAAAACATGCATAACATAAAGATAGCAAAGAACAGAAAATACAGAGGTAATCTTGCTTGCAAATTGAGCTACTTTCACAATATATTTCTCAAATAACATAACAGAAATTTTCTGAGCTTAGAATGATATATCAGACTTCTCATACAGCTAATTTCAGACCTGGGAATAGGCTCAAACAGCAACAATGAAGCTCCCAATTTGCTACAAATAATACCCAAGTGTTTGATAGCGAACCTCTTGCTATTCCAACGCCAAAGACCACTGTAATCATACTTCAATGAAGTGAAATATCAGCCTATACATCTGCAAGCTGCAATCTGGAAACTTCACCCAAATAGGGCGCTACCTGGAGAAGGGCGAGTTGGCCTAGAAAATTCAAATCTTCTTCAACAATGCAAATGAATACTTGATTTGGGGCGCCAAGATGGGAAGCATCCAAGGAACCAGTTGTTACATCCTACTTGTGCCCTAGCTATTTTGATGTTGTGACCTAGATATTTTGGATTTGTGCCCTAGTATCTAGATGTCATTTCTCAAGCATGTATATATATATGTTGTTACTTAGCTTGTTGAATGGAAATATACAATGTATATATAACTAGTTTAATTAAGTTCATTTGTCAGATGTTTTCATGTTTGCATAGATGCAGATGCAAAGATATAATGAGATATCGGACTAACTACTTGCTTTTGACCTAGTGGTTGCAGGAAATATCATCTCCGAGGAGGGAGGAAAAGTATCATCAGGTACGAGGGGTAATGGAAGAGAAATCTAGTGCCATCTGAAACCTAACCTGTAAGTTTGTGACTGTCATTGAGTAGGATTGGAACTACAAGTTCAGAGTTGTCAAGTAAACCACAAGGTCAACCCTAGGTGTTAGGATCACCAAACCTATGTTGTTGGTCATGTAGCATCACCTTGTTATTCTTTTGAATTTAAAATTAAAATTTAGTCTTTAAGGGACCTTGAACTTTGGATTGTCTTTGGTGAGCTTTTAATTAGCTCTTGAAAATATTTAAAATTTATTTAATTGATCAAATATAAAGGAATTGAACTTAATATCTTTCGATAATTTCAAAACACATTTATATTAAGGGAATGGAAGTAATTATTAATATTTAGAAGCATAATCTTTATGCATTTATATAGGGGTGAGTAATTTATATTTATCAACCCGAATATAATATTAAAGTTTATAAATCACCCGAATACAATATTTTAATCTCTCGTCACTGGGGATTTTCGCTTGAATAAAGTTTATAAATCAAAAAATTTAGTGCCTTTGTATTTTTGGGAGGTTGGAACTTTCGAAAGGGAATAGACGAAGATGCATATTCTCCACAATGCCACCCAAGACAGAGCTGGAGATAACAGAGTTAAATCGATGCATGAATGAAATGGGTTTTTGGTGGCTAACGTATCAGACTGCCGAGGATAGGAGGTATTTTTTACCATTTCTTGGAAGGATGGGTAACAAATTCTACTTGTATTACTGAAGGAGATAGTTACACCATTTTCAAGAAAGGAGAATAGGAATTAGAGAGAGAGGTTACGAAGCTTAGGAAGGCAGGGAGAAGAAGATAGGATAGCGAGGAAAGATTTGTTTTTTTTAGAGTAGCGAACTCAATATCTCTGGTGTGAAGGAGAGAACGAAGTCATGAAGGGGAGACTCGATAGTGCAGGTTATGCCCGCACTCATTTGCAATCATATCTTTTTGTACGTGCTTAGTCCTTAGACTGTGAAAAGAGGGGACGGAAACTTTTGGCCGGGAGAGAGCCAAGTTGAGAAGGCTGGAAAATAAATTCTTGAGGTTCTTCAAACTCGTATTCTCCTTGAGTACATGGAAAGAGAAGGAATCATCCAATGCGGGTTCATTGTAGGAGCTGCACAAGTTAGAAAAGAGAGACACTCTCCAAGCTAAACAAGCATGTTGTAGTCTTAAAGCCTTGTCAATCTTTTTTGCGCTAAATTGAGAATGCTATGTTCTTGCAACTGAAACATGATGCTTACATGTTCTTTATTCTTTCCCTTCCATTAATTTACCTTACTAATGAAAGATCGAGGTAAGTCTTATTAGCACCTTTTAACGATGGCTATGGCAGCATGCATATAATATGAGTGAAAACTTAGCATTGTTTTTAAAAACTTCCTGTCGTGACATCATATGATGTAGTTGCCATAAAATCTGAAGAAATCCGTTATTTTGAAAATCCCTTTGTACAGCAGAATAACCTTCGGTAGAATAGTGAATGCATGCAATGTATTCTCATTTGATTTGTGTATTCTCATATCAAAATACCTTCCAGTTCCTTGCAATTACAGGATTGTTGTGACCCAATGTATAAAGAATGGTCCAAAATGTTCATTAGAATTGTAACAAACAATAAATAAAAGAAATTACTGTTTTTTCATTCCAGAACTAACAGGAAATTATTTAACTAGAAATAAGTTAATAAATAGAAGGTAGTTATCCTCCAAGATAGCCTTCCCGTTAAAATTAACTATTGTGAGCAACCTAGTCCAGTCATGTCAACTTAAAGATACCCTCATGAGTTAGTATGCAGTAGCATAAGAGACAGACTTTAGGTTAAAACTTCATTATATGATTCTTGCCGAGTAGGGTGATAAACTTAACTACATGACTTCACTTTGTCTTGTTGCAATTATTTTAAAACCTTAGCCAAGGTGATGCTACTACCTGTTAGTGTTAGTCAGTTTTTGCCCCAAATATGCACCCCAGTCAGAGGTCATACTAGTTAGGCGCTGCCTATAGTGTATGACCGACTAGGGATTGTGTAGGGTCAAACACCAGTCTCAGATGGCATTAGAATCTTTTTCCATTACTTCTCTACAAAGGGTTGGGCCTTTCCAGTAGGAAATCGCATGGGGGACTAGTAACCGTGGATGGGCAGAAAAGCACACTAATGATGTTTTTCCTTAGTTTCAGTAGTAAAAGATGGTTAAAGTTCCAGATGGATATGACAAATTCAAGGAACACTGTAATCTCAAAATCTCTGTATCTATGTAATGGTTGGTTACTTTAATAGTTTTCCTTTCAATTATCTTTTGTGCATTTCAATTTGAATCAGCTTAAAGTTCATGTTCTTTCTTTCCTAAAAAAAAATATATTGTTGCTCTATTTCAATTTATTCATGCATTTCAGTTTATGCAAGTTATATCATAATTAAATGTTGCACTTTAATTAGTTGTTTAGTTTTTGTATGTTACACCAATACCCAGAATGAAAGCACGAACCAATAAGGAGTTATGACCAAAAAACCAGGTTCAAACCCTATCTCCAAAATGCCCAAAAATTCTGAAAATCACCTTCAAATAACACACCCAACAAGCCAAAATGATGCCAATCCATCACACACCAAAAACCACTGACAACTCTTCAAAAATACTTGAATATCTTCATATTTGTGACTAAAACTGCAAACAATGAAGCTCTAAAGTGACCCCTGAATGGAATCACACCCCAACTAGCTAGAGTAGGTCTTTCACTACCGAAACCAGCTCCTGATTGAAGAGGGTTTTCCTCCTCAACAACAAACTATAGACCCCTAGAGAAATTCCAGCAGCACCCTGTTATGCAACCAAATTCGACATAACCAAATAAGACCCAAAAATCATTTATAAAGTGAAGAAAGGATTAGAGCAACTTGCATTTGAGTTTGAATATATTTCCCTCTCATTTCACTTTATGAAATGACATGAAATTACCTCAAGAGGGGCGTCCAACTTTTTGCCTCCAAAATTCCACCTTTGGTTTTTAATTTAAAATTGACATTAAGCCCAAACTAGGCATCCCACCTTATGAGACATAACATTAGCCTTTAAAAATGATCAATAAACCTCTTTTCTAGGCATCCACTTGAAATACATGGCCCCTCTTTTAAAGCAACGTTGTGCAACTAGGCAAAGGGGTCTGCTCATAAGGAAACTATTTTGCCTTTTTCAACCTTCTAAAACAACATTAAGTTATCTCATTAGGCACCAAGGTACTTTTTGATGACCACCTACCCCCTCACTTAAGTTATAAAGTTATTTTATAAAACTAACTTAAGTGACTGATAAAAAGCAAATATTAAATAATTCACCCTTAGGCTCTCCAACACCACCATAGAAATAAAACTGTCAAGGCCACCATGGGCCTAAGACCAATTTCCCAAAATTGACTTACTATAAATAGCAACTGCTAAAAATAGTAAGTGTTCACCAAATATCAAAACTGGCACAAAACATTAAGCTCACCGGACAACTTCCACACACTGCCCAAACAAGATCCCCTACACTGCACTGTTGCCAAGGCTAGTTACTAAATATAGTGGTTACTAAAAATAGTGAGTCAAGACCAAACTAGCTCAAAGAAGGACATCGAAAATGGGGACATTACAGCAACCCCCTTGGCCCATAGTGGCAGACACTTTAGTCATCCATTATGGGTGGTCTACTTGGAAGGAAACCTCATCACTGCTAACCCCCCTTGTACTTCCCTCTCTCCTTCCCATGATTGATTGTAAAAGAATAAGTAACTTAATGTTGGACCAATAATTTAATTAGAAATGCAGTTCTTATTATATTCTACATAAAATGCATGAAATTTATGTATTCAAAATAGATATATCAAATTTGCATACCACAGTGTTAAATAACCAGTTTGTTGTTTGCAAAATACAGTGCACTTATGTCGAATGAAGTCTAAACTGCCACCTCTTTTGGAAATGCTCCTCCTTTAATACCCCACAATGGATGAAAAGAGATACGACTTTTCAACTAAGTTTTCACTTGGCAAGGGACACATCCCTCTTCAAACCCAAACACTGCCTTGTCATCCTCTTCCCAAGCACTGCCTTTTATTGATTATGTATTTGTTAATTCTTTTT
>VDFB02102696.1:0-71800 GCA_007258455.2 Sequoia sempervirens | reverse complement strand
TGAATTCAGTCTGTGTGTACTGTACTCTGAAAAACTTGCCTGTTGACTATGAACACAGCTATATTCTGACAACTTTTCTAGAAAACTAAAAATACCCTACTGAGGCTAAAAATAGCCTATCAAAGGGCAATTTTCACGGAAAAATCTGAGATATGGGTTTTGTCCAGAAAAAGATTCTAAGACAACCCAGAATGTCAGATTTGCGAAAATTTGACTTCTACTCGACCATGCAAGGAATTTTCAGTTGAGAAAATTAGAACCTCGAGAACTGAGGCGCTGGAGTAAATTTTCCTGAAAAATTCTGGCACATGGGTTTTCTCGAGGAAGCTATTTTGAATCAACCCAGATGATTTGTTTTGCCAAAAGTCGCCAATTCTTCAAACATGCGAAAGAATTTAAGACGAGAAATAGAAGAATTTAAGACAGAAGAAAGAAGTTTTTAGTGCTCTGCTTCTGCTAAAATCGCCATCTTGTCTGAAGTCTGTTGATAATTCTGACTTGTACCTGCAAAGAAAGTGTTTTGATGTCTTCGCCTATTGATTGTTGATGAAGAATTTGCCTTTGGTTTGCTAAAATTCGCCTTTGCTCTGAAAATACGAATTTTCCTTGAAGATACGCCTTTGCCTTGAAGAAATATGAATTTTCTTGAAAAACATGCCTTTGCCTTGAAGAAAAACGAATTTTGCTTGAAAATATGAATTTCTCTGGAAGCTTGGTGAATAATAAATGAAGGCGCCATGTTTAAACAAGAGAAAATTCGCACCAACTTGTGAACTGCAAGATTAAAACCTTGACTGAAATAGAAACCTTCCAATTGGTCGCCCTTCAGTTGAACTGCCGCTGACTCGGAGTTCAAAAATAAATAATAATAAAATATTCATTATCATGCAATTTGAAAACTTAGCATAAAGAGGGCGCCAATCTTAAGAAAATTGCCATTTAATGCTAAAATGCAATAATAAATATTAAATATTATTAAACTTCAATTGACAAACTGAATGAAGCTTTGAGATTCACCGGCGAACTTCACTGATTCTGAAAAGTCATCATTTGAGCTCATAGGCGTCCATTTGCTCAAGATATTGCACTTTTTATTAACTTCCTATTTTATAGCTGACGACAAAGTCACGACTGGCCAACTTCAACACTGATTTTTGAGTGACCGGGAGATGCTGAGACTGAGCTGAGATATTCATCGGAAAGCCTACTGAGCAAGGAAGAAATGTCTACTGGGAGACACTACTGCAAAATCCATCATTTAACCCCCTGAAAATATAGGTGCCCCTGATTAAATTCATTTATGGGTTCCAGACTTGAACCGTTTTCCTAAATTGCCATCTGACACTTCAAACGGCTGCTGACGGCGAACGGTGAACCCTGCTGACAGGAAACGAAGCTCACTGCATGACTGGAGACATTCCGCATCCAACGACTATACACATGACCTCTGAAAAATTCATTAAGGGCCTCAAAAGTAAAAGCGCCCCTGGCTCTTAGTTGCACTGATGTCATTTTGACGAAAGTTGAACTTTCAACCAAATGCCCTGCTTTGACCTCTGATATCTGGAGCTGGGATGACCCGATTCAGACACTATCTGTTTTAACGGACAGCCAGAAGAGCCCACAAGAGAAGTCTTTAGAGGTGACGAAGCAAGAAAACTGCTTCTAAGACCTCAAAAACTCCAGTGCATATTTTATTTAAAATTACCGCTCCAGACTTAGTCATTTTCCGGACGTCTTCTCACTCTTCAGCATTTCGCCAAAGACCTCACACGTACGAGCGTTTGCCAAATCCCGAAGGCTGATGGCTAGGCTCGTTGAATAGATAAAATGATTACGCTCAAAAGCCGTGAAGACTTCGAACGCGAATGACCTCATCTGACAGGCCTAAAGGCTAGGTGCCTCTAGACTGTAGAAATACACTGCAAATCTTCTGTTGGTTCGCCCGTGAAATTACGTGCTTGGTAGAACCTCCGACACGATCACATGAAACGTCGAATCGACAAGCTGGATGATGCATCGCGGAGCTGGGCTAGAGTAGTACTGATGTCAGGAAGACTTCGTCTGCAAATTCTCGCATCTTAAGGGTCCTTTTAAGCAGCGCCCCTGAGCTGTAGTTGCACTGAGAACCAATGGAGAAGCTCAGAAACGTGAAAACTCCATTATAAGCTGATCTTCAGACGACGGCTGCCGGAGTTCTGGGATTCGGATGACTGCGTTTGATATCTCGTTGGAAAAGCAGACTAGTCGAGAACAAACTGACTGTATTAGCTACCAGAAATACCAGAATCTACCCCCTCTTTAAGATGGGCGCCCTCAGGCTATAGTTGCACTTTTGCCTGAAAAAGACAAATTTCTCATATCTGGAACTTTGGGAATTTCAACTTCTATCGCTGTTTGCCGGAATTGCAGATCTCAGAAAGCTTTGCTGGATAGCTCATTGGATAGCCAGACCAATTCTGAAGAGATTGACTGGATTTTTGAACACTTTCAACAAGATCTTAGCCTTCAAAAAGTTGGGCGCCCCTGGGCTATAGTTGCGCTTTCTGTTTTTTCCCTGAGAAATCTTCATATATTAACCACTGAAAACTCCGTCTCGATCACTGGAATGACCGTGTGCAACGTGAAATGCCGTCGTGAAAAGCTCCATTCTGAGTCTCTGCTTCAGGCTCTGATCAATAAAATTGACTTTGACTGACAAAATATTGACAAAAACTCCATGCTTGATATTGCCCAAAACTGTATTTTACCTCATTTTAGCAAAGTTTAGACTCTTTTATGCAAAATGCCTTGATGAAGCAAAAAATTTGGTTTGGGTACAACAATCAGCAATTTTAAAATGCAGGAAAATTATTGAGAAAATAATTTCTCGATAAATGTGACGTACCATATGCAGGTGGGGCCGTACGGCTTTGCCTGCTAAAAAGTTTTGCCTCAAATTTGACTTTCTCCATTTTCAACAAATTGGTAGTCGATGCTTAGGTTTTGACACCTTCTAAGCATGATGGTGAGGTCTGTTTGGGCCGAAAAATAGACCGATTTGACAACTACCTTCTGGAACCTCTTAAAAAACCTCTTTCTTCAACCCTTCATAGATCTTGCATCTAGTGTCCGATTCAGACGAAATAAAAGCCAATTTGGATTTTTTCAGCTACTTTGAACTCAATGGTGAGCTCAAAATATCTCCAAGAATCTCCAAAATACCTGCAACAAAATGCAATGGAAAGGAACCCCCCCAAAAATTGAGATCTCTATCAAGCATTTTTGATTCTCCAGGTCATCATCGGATGCAAGAGAAGAGCATACTTTGCTTTGAAGAATGGATTAAGATATCTGCTAACCCACAACTGACAACTAGATCTGATACCATGTTAGATTTGGTTGCGAAACCACCCAAGATGTCAAACGTAGCACTCCCTTAGCATTGAACGAGTAGTCCATATTACTAGCCAAGGGGAGGGGTGAGTGTTGTTTATATAGCAAAATATTGGCAAATAATTCCAAGAGGAATAATAACTCCCAAGTCCCCATAATAGGTGGGAGTGTTACCTACTTGGTAAATGCCAGATTACATGGTTATGCCTACTCAGGTAAAGACAAGAAATGGTTATCAGAGGTGGCTAATAAATCCAAAAGAGGGTGTGAGACTCAACTACCCTAAGGTGGGTGTGAGTGACACATGTGAGTGATTGATTTATGCCACTTTTCCTCATCCTAACCATTTGAATATAACCTAAGCAAGCTTAATAATGTGTGCAAGAAACATAAATATTTCCCAACATAAGGAAAATAAAAAGCCTACACTAATAGGATAGTACAATTTATGGCACTATTGGGTTTGGTATGCATGCTCAAAAGGATCTTGCAATTTTTTTTGAAATGGCCCCCAAACTCATTTGGTACAATAAAAGTGTAATGGGTGTCTTCTTCATTTTTGCTATTGGAAATGCATGATAATCTACATCCTTTATGGGGAATATTCATTTTTGGGTAGGAAAATATTATTGGGAGATTGTTAGATCTTATTGAGTCATTAATGAAAGCTTGGGATGGGTAGGTGGGAACAAGTTCCAAGGGGTTTGGGGTGAGACCTGGCCATTCAATGGGCTAGTGAGTCTAGGAGGGACCGTGGACCCAAGTTTGGAAGTGCTAGGGAAGTTTGCAAGTACATTGGAGGAAATGCATTAAAATGGCGAGAGTTAGGATTTGGGAAGAACTTGGTAGCCGAGAATTTATGTCAAGTCATGAAGTTGAAGAGAAAACATTGATTGGGAGTGGAAAAGGATTGAGGATTGAGTCTCGAGAGGAACTTGGAACTTTGGATATGAGGAAGAGGTGAAATTTTTTCTTTGTAATATGAAGTATGGTGGGATATAGATATCAAGATTGAAGGGTGAGAAGGAAATTAGAATGGTGAATTTAGAGTGGAAAGGGAGTGAGAGAGAGATGAGGGGATTGGAGCATGAGGTATACTTGGCGCCAAAGTCCAAAGGTCTTTTGAAAGTTTGAAGTCAGGGAGGAGGCAAAGAAGAAGTGGCGTATAGGGATTAGGGAGGACCTTGCCACCTAGACCATGGTGTGATGGTTTAGAGGTCTCTTGAATATCCAATATCCAATGGGAAGGGGGAAATGTGCCGAGGTTCCCGAGTTCATAGGAGCTCTAGAACAAGGGAAAAGGGAAAAGAGAACTCTGAGGATTGGGATAGGGAACAAACTTAGAACAAGGATCAAGGATCAGAGCATAGGAGGAAACGTGGATCGGGGTTGGGGCATACTAGGTACATTGGTATGAGGAAGTCCAAAAGTTTGACTTTGATAAAGAAAACTTAGTACAAATGGATGGGGATTTGGGGTTACCATGGAATAGTACTTGCATAGGGGAAAGTCCAAAACACCAGCAAGGATAAGGGAAACAAGTTGGGAGTGGGAAAAAAAGGATGACAAGATGGAGAAGTTTGATACTTCAATAGGAATCAAGGAAAATTTGGACTTGAGGGGAAAAGTAGTTTGAGAAGGGGAAGTTCAACAAGCTGGTAGAACTAAAGGGAAAAATTAAGTTGGGCAAACAAGAATGTTGGTAAAGATAACTATGATAGTCTAAAATGCCAACAATGATAAGTGAAATGACTAGAAAAATCCCCACACTTACAAAATTTATGGATTTGGCAACCTCCAACACATGCCATGAATAGGGGGAATTTTAAAAATCACATTCATGCAAACTTTGACCAAGGGAGACTAATTTAGAATATCTTAGATTGGTTGTCTATAATGGGGTAAACAAGGCCAAAATGCACAAGGAGCATTAAGTATGAAACAAAGAGACACTTTGGATTGGTAGACTAATAGACTATATGTTTCATGAGGCATTTAGATTTACACCACCTTGTGGTTGATTGATATCATTCCTTGATTGGGAGTTGATACATATACACTCATGAAGATCATTAGAAAGCAGTGAAGAAAGTAGGATGAAGTTGGACATGGCATTCTATTGCAATATTCTTCAGATTTTGTAAATTGCACATTGTAATCAAACGGTTGAGGCCTAGCATGTTGGAAGCCCATTGAGGTAGATTGTAATATTGTTGTGATTATAATGAAATAAAGTTTAATTGCATATTGTTTCATTGAGTTGTTGTGAGTTTGTTTAGTTGGATGCATAGTTAGATAGTCCTTCATTGGACCCTTTGGCCATGACTACATTAGCTCTTGTACCCTTTTTGAGCCTTATTATTTTTTCTCACCATTTATTTCCAATATGGTGAGTGAAAGACAATAAATCCAATCCATTTGCATAAATGTATCTTGCTTTGTGTTGATTGGCAATCTCTTGAGACTCATTTTGAAATGCCACTTCCAATAGTCCCCTTGGTCTGGTACTTGTACTAATATTTTCTTGATTTGTGGTCAAAAAAGGGTTGTCCTGTACCTCAACTTCAGGATATGATGGGAGTTGAGGGGCATTTATTCCTTAAGATCCATGCTATGGCAACAAATGATCGTATGCACTACGACTTGATACTTCATCTATTTTTTCATAGTCTTAAATATATTTTATCACTTGTTTTGATGGCATAAGTACACTCTTTTTTCTAGGGAAAGCTTTGATGCCTTATCTAGGGATGCTACACAAATGGGCTTTCACCTAATTGTATAATCTTGAATACTTCACACCACATCCATTGCAAATCAAAATATACATTTTACCATCTAGAACATGTATCATATCAAAATACTTCCAAAGAAGAGAATTTGGGTCCATTTTGAAGCAAAGTTGGCCCATGGAACTTGAACTAGCTGCCATTGTAATCCTTACAATGATAACTTTAATAAGGAACACATTTGAAACAAATGAAAACAATCTCTATATATATATATATATATAACTTCTCATTTAATATTCTAAGAACATTGATATATTCATAGAAGAATGAAAACAAAACAAGTTAGTTGAAAACAAAAATAAAAAGAATAACAAAAAATCTTACCTCTTTTACAAAAATATTCTTCTACAATCTCCTTGGCAATGAATGGATTGTTGCACATGTATAGGAATAGCAATGCAACCACTTTAGAAACTTAAATGATTAATTATCAACTCCATTTGAATAATGTTCAGCAACAAGGAATAGTGTTTGTCTTCAATCAAAATGAGGTAAAATAAGTTTGCTTTAGTGTTTGAAGTAGTTTAGAGTATTTTTAGGGTTATGGATTCATTTTACTTTATTTTAGTCCAAGTAATATGCTGATTTAAAAAAAAAAAAAGCCCCAAAAAATCAAATTTCCATAAAAAAACACGTGGTTTCCATGTTGGCGCTGCTGGATCTGCCCAGATTCAGTTCGGTTCACCTGGGATGAACCCACTGTCAAATTTCCCCACCTTGGAAAAATCAGAAACTGAACCAAATCAGAATCTGGATCCAATATGATTGGATTCGAAACTAGGGTCAAAATGTGCAGAACTGGTAACTTAGATCTCAAGTATTGACTAGAATCAAATTGGAATTTGTTCCATTCTTTGTTGGGTATGAATAATATTATCTTTATCCCTTTGGTTACTGTGCTTGATGGGATCTCTAGAATGCTTCTCATTGCGTGACCGATGATAATTGCTGCAAGAATTTTCTGCCCGATATATATGTTTAAACTCATCAATTTCAGAAGTTGCCAGTATAAAATTAATTGAAGCATACACTACTTATCTGTGTTAAGACTTAAGATACATTCAGTAGATAAATGCGCAACAGAGAAAAAAAATGATCACTGTCATGGGTTTTCGAAATATATTTCTAATGTCAGAAGCAGGATACTTAAGAGTAAAGCTTTTAGAAAACCATGTTGAATAACTTGCTGAAGTTTATACTTATTTGTTTGTGATGAAGGTTTATCAACCACTGGGTGATATCAAGATTGATTTTGGTGCTTCTCATAAAGTTTTTGATGCTGATAGTTATACAAGAGAGCTGGATTTAGACACAGCAGCAGTTACAGTAAAGTATGTTGCTGAGGGCATAGAGTTTACAAGGGAAGTTTTTTCATCCTATCCTTATCAAATAATAGCTACAAAGATATCTGCAAACAAATCAGGTGCTGTTTCTTTTACAGTGGCTCTTGATAGTCCATTGCAATATGAATCACATGTAAATGGTAAAAATCAAATTATTATGCAGGGTGAATGCCCTGGGACGAGAGCTCCTCCCCAAAAAAATTTACATGCAAACAGACAAGGAATCAGATTCTGTGCAATTCTCGAATTACACATTAGCAGTGATGCGGGTGTGGTATCTAGCATTGAAGACAAACAACTAAGAGTTGAAGGTTCAAACTGGGCTGTTTTTCTTTTAGCAGCTTCATCTTCTTATGATGGCCCTTTGACCAATCCTGCAGAATCTAAGAAGGATCCAGTGTTTGCATCATCAGCCACTCTAAATTCCGTAAAGGATGTTTCATTTTCTGAACTTTATGCGTCTCATCTGGCAGACTATCAGCAGCTTTTCCATCGGGTTTCTCTTCAGCTTTCTAACAGCACAAAAAGTAGTTCTCAGAATAATGAAAATTTGCCTTCAACAGTAAAAAATATGTTTCAAGGTATGCCTTGTGCAGAAAAACAACAAAAATTATTTGCAGGGAAGATATCAACAGCTGACAGAATAAACAATTTCATAAAGGACGAGGACCCAAGTTTAGTGACACTCCTCTTTCAGTATGGGCGGTATTTAATGATTTCATCATCTCGACCTGGAACACTGGTCTCAAATTTGCAGGGAATATGGAGCGAAAAACTTGCACCACGCTGGGAGTACTGTATCTCTCTCTTTTCTTCCCACTGAAATTCTTCACTATATCTTTATTTTTGTTCATGAATTTATTGTTAAACAAAACAGGTTGTTGATCGTAGTGTTATGTTTTTCTTGTGGAGAATGTACTTAGACAGGATTCCTGCTAAGATGGTACATATAGTTCAAATATTTTAAATAGTCTTTGCTTTCTGGTATTCATTGTGGAAAATGTATTTGTACAAGGGGTGTCAACAAAGACATTGCAAATAGTTAAAAAAAAATGAAAAATTTAGTATGAAATTTAATAGAAACAAACTCATACACTACTCTTCAAATTATGTTCTGTATTCATCATTCATTTGATTCCAGTTTTTTTTTTTTTTGAGGTTTCTTTCTCTTGAGGGAAGCTTGAATTGCATTTTGTTTTCTTTATTAAATGCCTTTTCTTAATTTTCATGTCTTGAGGAAAGCCTGAAATTTGGTAATAGTTGGCAAAAGAGAAGCTTACAACCTTTCTTTCATTAAAGGCCCAAAAGGAAAATTTATTGGGCATTTCACATGCAAAGTTCAATATTATAGCTTTGTTTTGAGCCTCACTTAATTGTTAGTTAAAGAAAGAAATAGTTAATATTAACATTTGAAAATAAACAAACAGTCAATGTGAGCGCTGAGTTTGTTCTCATGACTGACAACAATAAGACATGATGTATACTTCAGTTTTATTGTGTCTTAATTACGGGAAGATGAGTCCAAGGGGTTGAGATCAAGTGGTTAAAGCATTGGGTTCTCACTGTGGAGACCCAAGTTCAAATCCCCAAAATGACATCTAAGGTGGAATTCTAAGTGGTGACTTTTGGTCTTCCACTGTTTGGCTTATCGTACTAATTTGTAAGTTGTTGCTGTTAAGGATCTAAGTATTGAATTGTAGGTAAAGAGCTAAATATTTGTACAGTTGGCTCAGTAGCTTATTTGAGCTATGTTTGTAGACTATCAGAAAATACTAATTATGGCAAGATTGGAAGAGAATGTGCTATATGTATAGTGTAAAAAAGTACGAGCTGATAACGTGAAGCAAAGCATTCTGGCTGCAACACTATAGAATGTAAGGAGCAGATAAAATGCTGTGCGATTAATGTGGATAGTAAGCTGTAGTTTCCTAGATTCCTAATTTGAGATTGTGTTACACCACAGATCTATCTGCCAATTTGGTGTCTGAATTGGACGAGTCTGCACTTTGTAACAACCCAGTCTTTTACTATGTTGTACCCAAACCAAATTTTTTGCTTCATCAAGGCATTTTGCATAAAAGAGTCTAAACCTTGCTAAAATGATGTCAAATACAGTTTTTAGGCAATATTAAGCATGGAGTTTGGTTAGTGTTGTGTCAGTCAAAGGCAGTATCCATTGATCAGAACCTGAATCGAGGACTTAGAACAAGGCATTTCACGATGGGGGAGCATTTCACAACGTGATTATACCTTTGCATGGTCATTTTAGTGACCAAGACAAAGATTTTAGTGATCAATTTATGAGGATTTCTCAGGAAAAAGTAAAATTGTGCCCTTGTAGCTTAGGGGCGCCCTTCTCTTTGGAGGCCTAGATTTTGTGGCATGTGCTCATAAACGCAGCCAATCTCTTCAGAATTAGTCCAGTTATCCGTCAAGCTATCCTGCGAGGTTGTCCAAGGTCTATAGCTCTAGTAACTGACGTCAAAAGCTGAGGTTCAAGAGATTGAAGATTGCAAAAGCTTGTCAGTTTTCAACTTTTGCGCCCCTGTAGCTTAGGGGCGCCCTTCTTAAAGAGGCGCTAGTTTCTAGCATTCCTGCCTGTTGCTGCATTTAATTTCTTCACGACCAGTCTGGCTATCCGATGAGCTATCGAATGTAGATGTCTGAGACCCAGAGCTCCAGCAGTCAAGATCAGAAGATGAGGTTATGAGGAGACTTCACATCACATAAATTTCTCAAATGGTAAAATTGTGCCCCTGTAGCTTAGGGGCGCCCTCCAAAATGACCCCTGAGATGAATAAGATTGCAGATAAGGTCTTCCTGACATCTGTACTACTCTAGTTTGGTTTCGCAACGCACCAGTTAGCCTGTCAATCCGATATTTTGAGAGATCGTGGTAAAGATTCTACTAGGCGTGTAAATTAACAGGTGGAGAAACATGAAACATACACTATAGCGTCTGTAGGCCAGGGGCGCCCAACCTTTAGGCCTGTCAGATGAGGTTATTAGCTTTCAAAGTCTTTACGGGACTTGTGCGTAATTACTCCAGTTGTCCAACGAGCCTAGCCGTCAGCCTTCGGGATTTGGCAAATGCTCGTATGTGCGAGGTCTTTGCAAAATATTGAAAAACGAAGACAACTTGAAAAATGGCCAAGTCTGATCGTATATTTCATCTGGGGAAAGGCGCCCTTTTTGAGGTCTTAGAAGCAGTTTTCTTGCTTTGTCGCCTCCAGAGACATCTCTCGTAGGTCCTTCTAGCTATGTGTTGAGACAAATGGTGCACGAATCAGGTCACTCTAGCTCCTAATATCAGAGGTCAAAGAAGGGCATCTGGTTGAGAGTTGTACTTTTGTCGAAATGGTGTTGAGCCTTTTCAGGCTAGGGGTGCCCTTGCTTTTGGGGTCCTTAATACAACTTTCAGGTGCCTTACGTATATTCATTGGATGCGAAATACTTCTAGTCACGTAGTGAGCCTATCATCCAGTCAGCAGGGTTCATCGTTCATCGTCAGCAGCTGTTTGAAGTGTCAGATGGCAATATGGAGAAATGGCCAAGTTTGATGTCAAAGTCAATTTAATCAAATACGCCTAATTTTTTGAGGTGTTAAACATTGATTTTAGCAGTGATGACTCCTAGCAGACATTTCTTCCTTGCTCTGCAAGCTTCGCAATGAATACTCCTGCTCAGTCTCAGTATCATTTGGTCACCCGAAAATTAGTGTTGAATATGGTCAGTTGTAACTTTGTAGTCAGCTACAAAGTAAGAAGTTAGTAAAAAACGTAATAACCTGAGCAAATGGACGCCTATGAGGACAAATGAGGACTTTTTGAAATCAATGAAGTTTGCCCGCTGAGTCCAAGAGCTTCACATGGTTTGTCAACTGATTAAAATAATATTAAATATTGATTTTGCATATTTGAGCACTAAATGGCGATTTTCTCAAATTGGCGCCTCTTTGTGCTGGATTTTCAAAATTGCATGATGAATATTTTTATTATTATTTTATTTTGAACTTCAAGTTAGTCTCAGTTCAAATTGGAGGGGTCCAATCAGAAGCATTCTATTTCAGTTGAGGGTTTTAAATCTTGCAGTTAGAATTATGGTGCAAATTTACTCTATTTAAACATGGCGCCAGTCATTAATTCACTCATCCAGCTCAAAGAAATTCGTATTTCTTCAAAGAAAAGGCGATTTTCTTCATAGGTTGGGCGATTTTATCAGTTTTCAGTGGTGATTTCATCAAACAATTCCTTTTGCAGGTGCAAGTTCACAGATCATCAACAAATTTGAGAAATAGGGGGCGATTTTGACAGACACTCAAAAAATGTCTTTTCTCCTCTCAGATTCTCCAAATTCTCTCAGATTTCAATTCGCATGTTCTTGAAATTGGCAAATTTTGGCAAATTTGATCATCTGAATCGATTCTATATAGCTTCGACATGCTTTCTTTCATTTTGGCCATTGTCAGATGTTTTCAGTGCGTGCAATCATGATCAAACAATGTCGGATGCCAGAATGAAGCTGGGAATCACTTCAACAATGGTCAAACATGAGCTTACCATGGTCAAACAGATTTTATCAGTTGGCAGTGTTAGATTCCCATACCGACAAAGTCAAAGGTAGGTCTCATCAAGAGCAGAAACAAGCAAAGATTGAAAAACGTTAAAAAATTGGCTAACTTTGAAGGAGCTAGGTGCCCCTGTGCAGTCAACACTCCCAAGTAGTCATGCCTTAGCCATTTTTCCAATTTTTGTCATTCATCGTTCGAAAGGTGTCTACATTCAATGTTTCTGATTCCAAATTGGCCTCAAAGTTTTAAAGCTTGGAGAGTAAAGCGTCCTCAACCTCTATTTAAGAAGGCTTTTGCATCCATTAATCACATATTTTGTAGGTTGGTGTCTGTTGATGTGTTTTTCGTGACCGCACCAAACAGCAGAACAAAGTTTCCCAACGGATACCCTATTCCCTCTTGAACAAAGTATTCAACATGCTAAGATTGCGAGTAAGATCATGTTTTCAACTCCAAGGTTCCTTTAATGCGAATAGGCTCAGTTTGGTTGATGTGTTTTGCTGTGTTCTTACGAGGGGACTTACGCTATTGTTCGGGGTTCTTGCAGTTAACAGTCGGTGTATGCTTTGAAAGGGATTCTTGCGTGTATGATTTAGCAATATAGTTCGTTTTCCTAAGACTAATCAGAAATATGCGGAAAGCAAAGAGTATAGGGCCTAAGAAACTTATATTCTATTCTAAATGCAGGATATGTGGAGCTTCGTTTTAGTAGACTTCAACCGAATTTTACCTAGCCTCGCATCGAACAGCCTCGGTAAAATTGGTGCAATCTTCAAAGGGATAGCAAAAGATGTTCAAATTATGATTTAGCATACATACACCATCACAACGACTCATATAAGCATACAAACCACAATCAAAGTTAAACTCAAGATAATGTCCAGTTGATCACGCAAGGTGAACTTATCATCAACAAGCCGCTAGTGGTATGGAATAAAGTGAAGCTACCTCAATAAAACACCACACATCAAAGTAAACTACTTGCATGAAAATTATGCTACTTGAATATGAAAGGAAGAAGAGACCTTGCTAGCTATTCATGACAAGACGAATTCCACCATCAATGAAAAGATCTATTATCATGAAAAGTGTTACACAACAACCTCCACAAAAGTTTTCAAAGGGAAAACTTTCTTTCTTCTCCAATATGCAAAATGCCCACAATGCTCTACTATGCTCTACTCCCTAGCTCTAGCTAATATCTGATATCTGCCTCTAATCTAATGGATTACAAATGAGGGGGACTCCCCCTTTATATAGCTAGCCAAGTCCCAAAAGACGGCTAGGGTTACAATTAATAGAGTGGCAAGAATCGTGCCACCTCAGCCCTAATCCTAAAAACTGCCAGAATAGGGAGTGGTACATTAAATGAATCAAAGATTCCCACTCACTCCCAAAAATAGTAAAGGCAATAAATGCCCACAATTAGTCTTCTAGAAGATCCTCGTCCAGTAGTGCGTTCCCATTTGCCTTCTCTCTGATTGCAAACTCAACAAATCTGCCAAGTACAGCCTCAACCTCCTGAACTGAAATGGGTGGAATGCAATCCAACTGAAACTCTAACACCGTGACTGAATGCTCATGCCTCGTACAAGATTTTCTCCAAGCAATCAAAGAATCCTGCGTGTTCTGGATCAAGGTGGAGAAGGTAGAAGTATTCTCGAAATCATCCTGTACGAAGGTCTTAACATCTGAAAAGAAAGGCACCAGCAAACCCCTCAAATTATCAACATTTACTTCATCTGGATTCAACCGCCTAGCAAATATGGCCTCAAAGGTATTCTGAACTCCATCAATGATATTGGCCATGGCCTTATGTACCCTAGCTGAATCCGCCTGCGCCGCGTCGAAGAAGCCACATCCCGTGATCGCCGAAGAATACCATCTAGAGAAGTCGTACCTGTCATTCTCCTGAATGACGCCTCCGTCAATCAGCAATCGCAACGGAACATGCCTCAATGCTTCAAGACGCTGAATTACTTTACTCTGATAAATAGAAGCATCACCCCAAGCATGATCGACCGCCTCCATCCGTGCCAAAATAATAGAGGCCTGCTGAAAAGCAAAAGCAAGGTCCTCCATAAACTTCTCTATCTCGGTACGAACTCCTATGACCCACTTGTCTGCTTCCTGTGCCATCTTTCCTAACTCCATCAAGCCACTGATTGACTCTCTGGGTATCTCTGCTGGAGGCTCTATCACAGGAATCTCCTGCCCTCGAGAACGAGACAACTGCTATACATATCCAATCAAGGCCTTGTGTTCTCTTTTCAACTTCTTAAACTTCCCTTCTTTCTTGAATAACCTATCTTTGAGGGCAAGGTAGGAGTTATCACACTCCTCTACGATCTGTGCACCAGTGGGGCGTCCTAACTCCAAAGTCGTGATCACATAATTCTCAGGGACTGCTTCATTTCGGTCACAATCAACTTGAGGCACAACAACGTGAAGAGTGCGGAAACCATCCTCTTCAGTGGATATCTTTGAAAATTTTCTTGCTTTCTTCTTCTGTGGAGGTGCACTGATCCTATTCAAGAACTCTTCCATCTCAACCGCTGGATCAAGCTCCTCACTGGGGCTTCTTCTCATTCTATCCTTAAGCCAATCAGGCACATCATACTGTATATCAAAGGGTTGCTGCTCCTGTGCCTCTACTTCTCGAACTTGCTCAACTTCTTCATCGTTCTGGCGAGGCTCATCGTCCTCAAGTGGCTGAGTGTCCCCTGACACTATATCATCATCATCATTTATAGCCGCCTCTAACTCCTGCTGAAACTGAGGGTCAGTAATAGTCCCCTCATCATCCTGCTGATCAACCCTAGCAGGTGCGTTGACGCTCTGGCCAACCGATTCTCTCCGTGGAGGCTGAATATTATCCTGTACTACCTGCACCTGATTCAATGCAATTCTCTGATCAGCAAACAAAGAAACCTCCTGTATACTTGGAGAACGTGTCTCCAATGGTGATGAACGTAACTCGTGGAGGCTCCGGCCGAGTGGGTTATTTAACTACCCTTTTCTTTCTGGACTCGGACCTCGCGGTGATTTGTTTCTTTCTGCCAGGGGTGTCTTGTGATCTCCCATCATATTGTAAGTCAAAGCAATTGACCTACTCTTCAACCTGCTTACACGCCTATCAAGCCATGCCCTAGTGAATGTCAGGACAGGAATAGAAAGTGTATCTAAATCTGCAATCTCAGGTTCTGACCAATCTGGAGGTGGGAGTGGAGTATCTCTAACAGCTGCATAATCTGGATGAACAACATCCATATCTTCGTTCACCTGGTCTGGAACCGGCACAACATCACACTCCCTGATCAAAGTAATTGGCAACCGAGAGAACATCCTTTTCCTTACTTCAATCTCATCAGCTGCATCAGCCCAATAATCCTCAATGGTGGCCTTATGTTTAAATTCTTCTGACAGTACCCATTTGATGTTATGATGTGGGTCATAGTGCTGTCGGCTAGCATGATATGAGAAGTGATAAAATTGAAGTTCATTTTCAGCCTCTCTAGTTGCCTGTATTGAGGGACACACCTCATCTGAGTTGCCCATGACAATTGGAAATTCTATTCCCCCCTTCTTCTTCTTCTTTTGAATTTTATCAAAGGCAAGCAATTGCCTAGATATCTCTAGCATTAATATTCTATCTGTTGGGTACTTAGGTAGCCTATATGGGTACAATGAAAAACCTTGCAGCCTAATGTAAGAAAATCTCGGAAATTGTATGAACCAGCACCCATACCTTTCAATCAGCTCTTGGGCTTCCCTCGAGATTCTGTGATGTAACCGCTCCTGGAGCAGTCTCGTGATATACATGGTGAAAGCATCGTTGACACGCTTGTAGTGAGTTGTGCTCGCCAAATGCAACTGTGGACAAGCATCATATATTTTGAATTGGTGGGATCCACAACCGACAGGTTCCTTGTAAGAGATCCCTCTGTACTTCGTCATACGAGCCAACATATAGATGATGTAAGAGCTCATGTAAAATGTCTTCGTTCTCCTCAAGCTCAGGAGCTGCTCGTGCAAATTGTCACTGATCATCTCGGCCCAATTGACATAATCCTTCCCTTCTAGCACGAGATTGATGTAGTAAAACATCCAAGGCTCGAAAATGAATGACTGTGGACAACCACCAACTCTGCTCAGCATCATGATGAGATCACAGTATTCTTGCTTCAAGTCATCCGCTATGATCTGCTTGGGCAACTTCGTTCGAGAAGGCTTAGGAGTGCTCATCCAGTGAGTGTTAATTGTCTCCGTGCATCTCTCGAATGCAGAAGCGTACATTCTCTCTGGTCGCTCTCTGGATTTGTAAATCATACTTCTATGTACCGGGATCCCGAAAGCTTCACCAATGGCAGCAGGAGTAAGATTAGCTAGTACTTGGCCATCTGGTGACATGATCGATCTATGATCTTTCTCATAATAGTTGGCGCACTCCATCATTAGCTCCGAACACTGAATGGCTGGTGGGAAACCAGCAGCTGCATATAGTCCGCTTCAAACAATGTTGTGCGAAGTAGTCGAATGTCGATGACTCCCAATGCCCAGCATTCTGTTCTTGAAGGTCTCTAGGTTGACGGAGCCCAAGTTGGTGTCTGTCAGCTTGCCCAACTTTGAAATAAACTTTGACTCTGGCATGAATGTCTTACTCAGCTTCTTGATCACAGCTTGCCTGGATGCACCATTGTCCTTGCCAGTCGCCCTTGCCTCAGCCATCTGCAAGCAGTAAACATTCATCAGCAATTTAGTTTATAAAAATAAAATAAGACATTGTGTGTAGGGGCTGCAGTCGACTTCTAGAAGCTGCAATAAATTTTCTTATTTGCAAACCTCAACTTCTTCTCTTGAACTTCAACACTTAGAAAGAGCTTCTAAGTAAATTTCAGTGACTTCACTACTCTTCAGCAACTCCAATCTGCAACTTGAACTTTGATAGATTTGTACTTCACATCAGCAATCAGCAATCAGCAAATTCACACTTTGAAAACTCTCAGCAACTTCACCTTTTCAAGGTGTCCCCCTTATCACTGGCAACTACAACTTTCAATCAGCAACAAGTTAAACTCTAGCAATCAGCAAATGCGCCTCCCCTTGACTTCGGCAATGGCACCTCCAGCAACTCAAGGCGTCCCTCTTCAGCAGTCCCAGCAACTTCAACAAACTCCAGACTTAGCCAAAATTCGAACTCTTCAAGTTTAGCAACAATCCTTACTCAGAGCAAATTCGTACTTCTCCAGCTGTGAAGGACAAGTGAGAGACTTCTCCATTTTATAGCCCAAAATCGATTCTAGAAGGAGCCAATTATAGCCAGTACATTTAATTTCCACTACACTTCAAGAATTCGAATTTTCCCTCTCTGGTATTTCTGACACTTGTCTCTCGACGTCAGGAATCTTGCTCTTCTAGAAACTTGACTTTGACTGGCATCTTTGAAATTATAAATTTTTTTTAATTTAAATCCATCTTTTTAATTCACCAGCCGGAACTCTGTCACTTGAAATTCGAATTTAACTCTTCATCATCTCTGGAAAATTTATCACTGAAGAATTCAATCAAAATTATCTAGGCAACTCATCCTGAATTCATCATTTGAAGAAATTCATTTTGGAAAACACATTTTATTCATCTGCCTTGTAAAATTTTAAATTCTACCCTTAGGAAAATTCACAATTTGAGCACTGACTAAATTCTTCACTGAAAAAGTGTTGGCGAAGTGCGGGAGACTTGGAAATCCATCTATCATCACAAATGTTCAGTACCCAGAAGAAAATTTTCTCCAGAATGCTTCGAATCCATGGGTACCCAACGAACGGGTTCATTTGATTTTTAAATTTTGAACCTTAGAAAAATATTATTTCATCAAATTAAATCCATTCTTCGCCTGTGATCATCCTGTGTTGCTCCAGCTTGAGAAATTTGAGTTCATCTGCATTATCATCCATCTCTGACTTCACTGCTGAGAAAATTTGCGGTGTTTCACGAAGGAAAAATTCACCACCTTGAGCTTCTAGGCGTATTTTCTAAGGGAAAACTTCACTTAGAAATTTCTAGTCCTGAAGGCGCCTAGCACATTTCATTTCTCACTCACCATTTCACACTTGAAAAATATTTATTTGAAGTCCCAACGCCTTGGCAATATTTTTTTTTTTATTATTTCACTCAAAACTTTAGGCGTATATTGCATATGAAGGAGGATATTCATCCTTGCTTTTGAAAAATTTTCATCACCTAGCAAGTTGCTTCACTTCACATTTCACTTCACACTCTAGGCGCATAACATACTTGGCATTTTATTTCCACCACCGTGGAATATTTTCTAACACTTTATAACTCTTATCATCCTTGGCGCTTAGCACTCTGGGAGAAAAATCAAAAACCACGCCCAATATTCATCTTCACCACCTCACACGCCTTGGAAAAATCCTCTAAGACTTACCACCTTGGGCGCATTTTGCACTTGATGGAGGATAACGCCTAGCATTCACCACCTTTCACCACGCCTTGAGGTATTTTTAATCTCACTTACCACCTTACATTCACTTTTTACACCTCAATCTAGGCGCATTTAGACATGCAAGAGGGATGACCTTTCAACTTCACTTTTTTGTCTTTACATGCTCTTGTTTGGGCGCATTTAGAAGGGTGAGGAGGACGAGTTTCCTTTGACCTTTTGACTTTCTTCTATCTTGAGCGCATTTTCATGTAGGTGGAGGATAAAGATTGTTGACTTGTTTGACTCATTCCTCTCTTTGGGCGCATTAAACATAGCTGATGGATGAACTTCTAACTACGCCTTGGAGTGACCCTTCAACTTCCGTTTTTTGTCTTGACATGCATGCATTTGGGCGCATTTTGCCCATGGAGGAGGATGAAATTGTTTGACTTCCTTTGACCCTCTTGCAACTTGGGCGCATTTCACCCCCTGAGAAGGATGGGCGCATATTGAGGGTGGTGGCGGATTTCTACACTTAGAAAAATCTTCAACTTCCCCTCAATTTCCCTTGGGCGCATTTCCCCATGCCTACAGGATAAAAACGTTGACTTTTCTTTGACCACTGGTGCTTTGGGCGCATTTTGCCCCTGTTGAAGGATGAACTCATACTTAGAAATTTTTGTGCCTGGCATATGCTTGAAGGCGCATTTTGCCATGTCAACTGGATGAAGTTCCAGACTTAGACTTTTTCTTCGTTTTTGCCAGCCTTCATGCCCTACTATTTATAGTAAGCCCTCTGAATTTGCATCTCTGAAGCTCTGAACGACTTGAAATTTTAAACATAGCATCCTCATGACCTTATTGTTCTGTCGGCACTGCCATTTTTAACTGACCTGCTATTTTTAGCCCATTTTCGGTGGTGATTTACTATAAATAGTAAGCTCTTGTTTCTGATAGCTCCAATGCTCCGATTAACTTGAAATTTGGATGAGGCGCTCCTCACCACGTGACCTGTCTGCTGACATTGACGCATGCACTCGATTTACTATTTTTAGCCTGTTTCCAAATTGACTTACTATAAATAGTAAGTGCTCCGTTTGACTTGAAATTTTACCAGCAGATAGCCTGAAGGATGCTGATCGCGGTGGTTTACACCGGTTTTCGAAAATTCTAACTTTTTTCCCTTCTTTTCAGGCTCCGAAGTTGGAAACCCTAATTTGCTCTGCATGCATATCAAATAATCTCCGTTTGTCTTCGTTTCTGTTGCATTGCGATTAGCTCGTGATTCTGAACTGCTGGGAAGCGGCTGCCGGGACACACCTGCTAAAAATAGTAAGTTCCTTACTGAGTGATTATCTCCATTTGCATGTCATACTACTGCGAAGCTCTCAAAAAACCCACCAGGAATCACCCGACATGCAAAAGAAACCTTGACATGCAAACCTTAAAAATAGCCCTGGAAGACTGAATTCAGAAAGTTGTCGTCTCATTTTGCATGTTATATCGTTGCGAAGGTCTCGAAAAACCCAGAAGGAATATGCCGACATGCAAAGAAAAACTCTGCATCTGAGCCTTGAAATTGGTCCCGGAAGCAGGACTGCTAAAAATAGTAAGTTGTCTGTTCTTGCTCAAATTTTGCATACGAGTAGTCTGATGTATTCTGAATGCTGTGTGACTGTCGGAATTTCAAAAATGCTAACAAATTGCCTGTAACTTCACACTTACTAAAAATAGTAAGTACCTCAGAATCTGATGAAATTTTGCTAAGAGCCTGCTGGAAGCACACTGACAACAATGTTAAGTTCAATTTTCAATTAATTCACTTTATTCGACCTCGGACTGACCAGGAAAAATGAAACCCTAATTCTCAGACTTGGTCAATCTTCGTGCTAAACTCAGAGACGGGAACAATTCTCAAAAGGCAGACATCAGAAAAGAGATAGAGCGAGAAAGAGAGAGAAAAACCCAAGCCAAAAGACCAGAATGGAGCAAAAATTAGGGGGTCCCCATTTTGAATGGGGCGATGTGTGAAAAGGTCACAACAGTGTCCAGAGGAAGAAATAATTTTCTTCACATCAAGATTTGGAGGCCCAAACGCAATGTTTTTTCAGTGTTCTTAGTGGATTTGGGATTGGGAAGCACAAAGGAACGCTTTTTCATGCTTTAAATTTCTAGGGCTTCACATTTTAGAAAAGGTGGTCATCTTTTTCAATTTTCATTGATCTAGGTTCACCCGCTTGTTACTCTTCTTGAAGATTGGAAAATTTTATATTTTCCAAAATCTGCTTTTTCCGTGCTTTTTGGGGAAAACCTCAGCTTTTTGGAAATATGATAAATTGGGTCTCTTCAAAACGTGATTCTCCACAAAACCTAGACCTCACTTTTTTCGAAGAATTCACTTTTTGAAGAAAAATCAGCAATCTATTTTCAACAATTTACACAAAACATTTCCGAACATACTCATGTTTATAGTCAAAATTCAAGATTTTCAACATGCAATATTCTATAATAGAAATTAGAACCAAATCAGTGTTGTACCATGATTATCTGTAAAACATTTGAAATTGATTTGCATAATGTGATTCCAACGCTTGATTTGCGTGCTTTGGAAGACGTAGGAAATATTGCAGCCATAAATCTTGGTCAATCTGGGTTGCTTGCAACAGCTTCAATCCCCATCTCAATGCAGAGCCTTGAATTCATAATTGCTTGCATCAAGCATTACACTCTAGTTTCACGAGAAATGCAATCAGCAGATGAGCATAGTCTTTGCAGCCTCAAGTCGGACGATGTGGAGAAATGTTTTTCAATACAACTTTGGACAAAAAAATTCGTTATCTCTATTGAAGAATGTGAAAAGGTGCGGTATACGCAAAAGGAGAAATACTAGAAAAGAGTTGCACAAAAGTGGTTGAAAGAGCAGCAAAACACCTTGCCAAAGAATGTTGGGCGTGGTGAGTTCAGGGAGGAATTTGTAGTCATGATTACTTTGCTTAGCTGAGTCACAAGACAAGCGAAGGAAAGTAAGTTTTATCCTTGGATGCTTTACGTCATCTCCCAAATTATTGACGAAACAAAACACTATGACTGGCCGGCTTTGATCAGTGATAGTCTCCACCGTCAGATAATAGAGTTTTCAAAGGCCCATGAGTTTCACATGATATCTTACCTCGTATATCTAATGGCCTTTCAAGGCAAGTTTAGAGGTTGGAATGTCATTGGAACTTTGGGTGTTCAACATTTATATCATCATTACCTGTAGCTGGAGTTTTCAGAATCAACACACCATTACAAGTGGGTGAATGATGCATTCTTGACACATACAGTGTGAGATCTTGATAGTGAGTTGCATATAAGAATTTCAGCATATACCAGGTTGGCAATGGCGGAGTGGGCTGATTAGTTTATACCAGTGTTCCATGGGGACGCGTCCCCCCAAAAAATCCTCACGTTTCCTAGAGGGGGACGTCTTGGAGACTTGGGGACTTGGGGGGGACGTCCCTCCATTAGCCCACCACCAGCGCCACCATCCCACCACTAGTGTTGCTGTCTCCAAGATGTTGCTAGGACTTTGAGGATGTTGGGGTGTCGTCAAGACATCTAGGGGACTCCTAGTTGTCTCCAAGATGTATAATTCTTATACATCTTTTTATAACTATTTTTTCAAGTACTATATGTATTTCAGCACCCCGCCGCCGTCCCGCCGCCGTCCCCCTGCCACCCCCAAACTTAGACCCCCTGTCCCTGCGTCCCTGAAACGCGTCCCCTACCGTCCCCCCGTCCCTGTCCCCAAAACCCCGTGGAACACTGGTTTATACAATTCCCCACGTTCTTCTACATAAGAGTATGTGGCTTCTTAGGTGATCTAGTCATGCTACCTAGATATCCAACGGATGAGGTCACGTTCATGGAATTTCTAAGGCAAGTGCATGAAGTGCACACATTTTTGCGTAACAGACGCAAGCCTGCATTGAGTTTCCCGTTTGAGATGAGCATATATAGATGCAGATTAGCAGGAGATGCTAAGTTGATGAGCAATGAAATGTCAAGGTCTGGTCTCAAGCTTTTCAAGGAGAAACGTTCATACGATCCTCATGGTGTCTTTGCAGCTCGTCTTGGTCAAAATTATGCACATGTACCTACAATTGAAGACTTTTGGGTTAATTGTGTAGATGAGTTTGAAGTGCACAAGCGCAACTACTCCAGACTTACTCTTTGGCAGATGGCATATTTCTTATCAAAAGATGTGGAGGGTTTGTCAGATGATGATGGGGAAGTTCTACTTCCCATGTATGTGAGAGATCAAGTCGAGAAACAACCACTTTCACAAGTTGATTGGTTCGCCAAAGAGAGCACCTCAATTGAGGAAAGGACAAGCTGAGTTATCAAGAATAGCAGAATATTCCTGAACAGTAAGAAGACACAAAAGGTAGCTATTCTAGTTGCAGAGTTGCCAATAGTTCGGTCATCTCTACCTTCTTCTAAATGAAAACTGAGAGCGAAAGCTATGAGCAATCCTCTAGAAGATACAAAGATTAGCAAAATAAGGAAGAACTTGAAGGAAAAGGTTAATTAGCAGGAACAATTAGCAGATGCATTAGAAGTTCCAGTTGAGTCTGCACCACAAGTTGAAGCCGTGCCTTCATCTCCTGTTCTTCCACCGTCACCGAGGCCTTCTCCTATTCATATAGATTCAGAAGGTGATTTACTAGTTAGCGACGTCTCAACACCTATTGATCCATCAGGAGTTGCTGGAGCTGGAACTGATCCTCCCAGAGAAGTTAGTAGAGACTCTTCGTCTTTGCTTGGGAACTTGTTGGGCAGGAAGAGGAGGAAGCCTTCTTATTAGTTGAACTTTACAGAACTTGATAGCATCTACCAAGAAACATCAGAGAAGAAACTTAAGAAACAAGTTCATATGGAGAAGAATTTTGAAGGTGAGATTATCCTTGAGTTTGCCACACCTACGAAGGACAAGAACATTGATGAGGTTGAAATTGATGACTACAAATTTGTCAAGGCCAATCTCAGAAGAAGCTCCTGACATATTGATTTGAATCTCTTTGAGGTTGCAACAGATAATCTAAAGAACGAGTGCTCAAGGATGGAGAAGATAAGGCATCCCTCAAGGTTGAGATTCGATAGCTGCGGCAGTATGTTTCCAATCTCCTTCATGGTACTTCACAGTTGCTGCCACAAATTTTGGAGTCACTTGCAGATTAACATCAACTGAGTCAGTTGGTCATCTACAGAAAACATATGAGAGATTGGGTAGAAGAATTCATCACCAAGGGCAGATTTGCAGAGATGTACCAATTGAGGTATAATGACCATGATCTTCGGTCAAGGATTTAGGAGCTTGAGTAGAATATAGTGGAAAGGAAACCGAGAGATGAGATTGTCATTCCTGACTTGAGGACGACTTATGATTCAGTCACTACAGAAGAACACAAGAAGAAGCTTTTTGCTTGGAGAGAACAACACGTCTTCAAAGTAAGAACCAATGAAGGAATATCTGTAGAATTGGCTGGATATAGATAGAAGGGTTGTTAATACTCTCAAATTAGTAAGTACGTTTGTGTCATAGATCCCTTGTCAATATCGACATGAAAATGGCACTTTGATCTGAGTGTGAAATATACCGAGCCAATTTTTTTTTGTTTTTCAATGATTCAGATTACAAACATGCACCCGTTAAGGTTAGATAGATAAACCGAAACGTGCAAGAAAGCAACCCTAACCAGAATGGCACCGCTGAGGGTGAGCATTGGTCAGAGGGTCTTCTAATCTATTTGCAGAAAGGAACTCAACGTCAAGTATGTGCTACCCAATCCGATGCGGAGTGAGGGGCGACCATATGACGGAGTAAATACAGAACTACTGCTTGAAAGAAAATGCTGAAAGCTAAAGACTCTCAACACCCAGGATGTGCTTTCTAACCCAGAATGGGATAGTAGCGACCATAGGGCGGAGATGGATTACATTCAATTATCAAAATGCTGAAAGAGAGAACATTACAAGCTGACTGAGCAAGAATCTAAGATCGACAGTACTACTGCCAGTATACAATTTGAAAGATGACTATTTGCTACCAATTACAAATCAGCCTTTAAGAATATTGCAATAATATTGAATCATTCAATGATTGCCAAGAATAAGCTTAACTTGCATGAAAGGAACGGATCCAACCTCTTGAAATCTGTGCAATCTTCAATGATGTCTCCGTGAAGTCTTCAAGAGTTTCCAACGACCATCCAAGAGCAAAAGTGCAGATCCCTGTTTGCTGTTATAACAAGACTGTATTTTTTCTTCATAAACCAGCAACACAGATTTATTTAAATGATCAGATCTTCCTAGAAACAGATCCAAATGACAAGATATTGAAAACAAAACATCCTTAACAAGGAGGCGCCCAAACTAGAAGCACAAGACAGACTTGAAAAGCCACATATAATAAATGCACAAATCCCAAGATTCTGTGAATGGTACGGCCCAGCTGAGAGGGTCGACCTTGCTCTAAAATTCAAATACTTCTTCAAAAAATCTGCAGACTTACAAACAATGGCGCCTAGCTTGGGAGAATAGAATGGAACAATACCCACAATCTATTTTTTGGTCTTTTTTGAGTTACAAGTAAAAAGGCAAATCTGCTGTAGCAAACGAGCAATTCTATGACATGGCTAATATGCAAAAACAGAAATCTAATATGCAATATGCAGATTACAACTCACAATAATGAAAGATCACAACTAAACTAAGAATCATCACTAGTCGTTGTCTTACAAACGAGAAGAGATGCCCAATGGTTAGGAGGTCTTCATCCCTCGAAGTGATCCAGATTCAATCCGGCAGCATAACGGTGTATTTTCCAAGATAACCAAAATGATGCACAAGACTCCCTTTTTATAATTTCTGCTTGACTTCACGAAACCCTAGAAACAGCTTTTAGGTCAAAACTTTCATCTTCTCAAGAAGGCGTACTTTCTCTTCAAGGCATTAATAATTGATATTTTAATTAAATATCATCTTTTGGAATATGCGCCCCTCAAACCTTTGTTCAGACTTAGGCAAATATTAAATTATTTCTCAATGAGGGCGCCACCCTCAAGGACCCACCTTTTAAACACAACATAAAGTCATTAAGTCTAAGCCAAGGGTCAACGTTTAATTATAATAATTAAAACGTGACTTTTTAATTTAATGACTTAACTTATCCTTTCGCAAAGGCCCTGAAGCAAATACTGATGAAGTCAACTGATCAAACTGGAACCGGAAGTCAACCAACCTGAGCTCACTGGAAAGCTGCCAAAAATAGAATTTACTAAAAATAGTAAATTCCAAAAAGTACTCTGAATGCTGAGACGAGCATACCACTGCGAAGTCCTCTGAAAACCCAGAAGGAATCCGCCATTAAAATCTTCATCTCCGAGCAATGACCTCCTCAAAATTAGGAAACCCTAATTTTAACTTCCGACTAGCCGCCGGGTTCCCAACGAAAGGCTAACGGTCACTGAAAAGGTCAAGCTGGAAAAGGGGACATTACAGTCCGCCCTTCCCAAGATTGCTTGTCCTCAAGCAATTGCAAACTAGGGTGCTGTAATATCTCATCATTTTCCCACGTTGCATCCTCCATAGGCAGGTTCTTCCACTTCACCAAACATTCTCTGATAGTTCTATTCCTCAAGGAACGTTCTCTGACATCGAGTATCTCCTCGGGAACAAGAACCAACTGTCCTTCTTCGTCCAATGGTGGCAACTGTGAAGAAGCAACCACATTGTGTCCAAGTGCCTTCTTGAGGCGAGACACGTGGAAGACGTTATGCACTCTGCTATCTGAAGGTAGCTCTAATTCATAAGCTACAGCCCCAACCTTTCTGATGACCCTGAATGGCCCATAGAAGCGAGGTTTGAGCTTCTCAGCTCCACTCTTCTTGAGAGTTGACTGTCTGTAAGGTTGTAAACGGAGATAGACCATATCCCCAACCTCAAAAGAACGCTCAATACGCTTCTGATCAGCATACAACTTCTGCTGATTTTGTGCAATCTGTAAGTTATCCTTCAAGGATCTCATTATGTCCTGACTATGTTGCAACAAATCCTTGGCTAATGGTGCTTTGCTTTCACCAAACACCAAATCTGCAAAGCTGGGTGCTTCATATCCATAAAGTGCCAAGAAAGGAGACATTTTGATTGACATATGGAAGGTAGAGTTGTAGCAGTACTCGCCTATATGCAGCCACTTGACCCAAGCTTTCTGCTGTTCGGATACATAATTTCTCAAGTAGCCTTCCAACCACTTGTTCACCACTTCTGTTTGCCCATCCGTCTGAGGGTGATAACTCGTGCTTGGAGTAAGCACAGTACCACTCATTCTGAAAACTTCCTGCCAAAAGGTACTTAGGAACTTGCTGTCCCTATCACTGACAATATTCTTTGGCAACCCATGAAGCCTGAACACTTCTCGAAAAAACAAATCTGCAACTTGAGCTGCAGAAAAGGTACTGGTAATGGCAAAGAAATGAGCAAACTTGGTTAATCTGCCAACTACCACGTAGATACAATCCTTCCCTTGGGCCTTGGGCAACCCAGTGATGAAATCCATTGAAATGCTCTCCCATTTTTGATTGGGAATTGGAAGTGGTTGCAGCAAACCGGCTGGCAATGTGTGCTCATTTTTATTTGCTTGACAAACAGGACATTCCTGAATGTAACGTTGAACCTCCCTCTTCAAACCTTTCCAAGAAAACCTTTCTCGGATCTGCCTATAGGTCTTGAAAAACCCTTGGTGACCAGCAACTGGAATGTCATGAAAATTCAAAAGAATCTTCTTCTTGAGCTTAGAATCAGCCACCAGAAAGATTCTACCCTTATACTGAATCAAACCCTCAACCACTTGGTACTTTTCATCATGGAAAGTACCTTCCAGAATGCTGGTTGCAAACTGATTTTTTGCATAATCAGCCAGCAACATGTCTCTCCAGTCTGCAGTAAGCTCACACAATGAGCTAAGATGAGGCCTTCTGGATAGAGCATCGGCCACTACATTATTTTTTCCTTTGACGTATTCAATGTCAAAGTCGTAAGCTTGAAGCTTACTTACCCATTTCTGTTGCCTCTCATTTAAATCCTTCTGGTGCATAAAATGCTTGAGGCTATTGTGGTCTGTTTTAACCACGAACTTATTCCCCACCAAGTACTGTCGGAACTTGGCTAATGCATGCATAATGGCAAGCATTTCTTTGTCATAAATTGAATATGACCTTTCCACACCCCTTAATTTCCGGCTTTCAAACACAATAGGGTGTTTGTCTTGCATCAGGACAGCACCAACTCCTTCACCCGATGCATCACACTGCAGCTCGAATGGCTTAGAGAAATCAGGGATAGCCAAAACTGGGCACGAGCTCATGATCTTCTTAAATTTGTCAAACACAACTTGAGCCTTTTCTGACCAAACAAAGGCTCCCTTTTTGGTGAGATCAGTAAGGGGAGCCGCATTCTGAGAATACCCCTTAACAAACCTCCGATAGAAACCACAAAGGCCCAAAAAGCCTTTCAACTGAGTCAAACTTTCAGGTGGTGGCCAATCAACCACTGCTTTGATCTTCTCCGGATCCACCTTTACCCCCTCAGCACTGATTATGTGGCCAAGGTATAATAATTCCTCCATTCCAAATTCACATTTGGAAGCTTTAGCAAACAGACTCTCAGACTCCATAATACTAAGCACTTCCTCCAAGTGCTTGAGATGATCTCCCCAAGTCTTGCTGTAAATCAGAATATCATCAAAAAAAATCAATACAAACCGTCTTAAGTGATTCTGAAACACACGGTTCATGCAAGACTGAAAGGTGGCCGGTGCATTAGTCAAACCAAAAGGCATGACTAAGAATTCGAAAGTGGCCATAGTGACACCTGAAGGCTGTCTTTTCCACATCTGATCCCCTCATCCTTATCTGATGGTAACCCGATCTTAGATCAATCTTTGAGAAGAACTTAGCCCCATGTAGCTCATCAATGAGCTCATCTATTCTGGGAATGGGGTATCGATTCTTGATAGTGCTTTGGTTCAAAGCACGATAGTCCACGCACATGCGCATGGTACCATCCTTCTTCTTTACAAGAACCACTGCAGAAGCAAAGGGGCTCTTGCTTGGTCGTATGAAACCCATCTCCAAGAGTTCCCGGATATTCTTCTCGATCTCATCCTTTTGTCTCTTTGGATATCGGTATGGAGTTGTGATCACCGGTTTAGCTCCTTCCTTGAGCTCTATGATGTGTTCTGAACCTCGATCAGGAGGAGGTCCAGGAGGTAAATCAGCAAACACTTTACTCTTTTTGGTGAGTAAAGATTGAATATCAGGAGGATGCTCTACTTTAGTTTCAGCTGGACTCGCTGGAAGAATCATGCACTCAGCAGCCCATTCCACTTGATCATGACGTATCAACTTCGCCATCCTCTTGAATGATACAATCCGAGGGCCACCATTTGACATTCCTCTCAACACCACCTTCTTCCCATCGGATTGAAACTTCAACTCCATAGTTTGCAGATTTAGAGAGATCTCTCCAAGAGATCGCAGCCATTGAATGCCCAGGACAGCATCTGTATCTCCAATATTGACCACATAGAAGTCATCCTTGACTTCGTAATTGCCCAATTGCATTGACATGTTCGGAATCCTCTTGGTGCATGAGATGTGAAACCCATCCGCAACCATAACTCTGAACCCTTCAAAGTCTTCAGTTTGCAATCCCTTCTTTGCCACCACAACTTCGTCAATGAAGTTATGTGTTGCACCAGTGTCAATCAAAGCAACAATACGTTGCCCTTTGATCATTCCCCGAACTTTAAAGGACTCATTCTTTTGGAAGCTTGAAAGCTGAGCCAATGTACCACCACTTTCTTTTTCACCTTCAGACTCTTCTGGGGTATTTTCTTCATCGCTGTCCTCAAAATCAGCTTGTTGATCAGAAAAATCAGAATTGCTTTCATCAGCTGTATAGAACTCAATTTGATGAATTTTAGCTCCCTTTGGGCACACATGATCTTGTGACCATTTTTCCCAACAACGGAAACATAAACCTTTCCTTCGGAGTTCATTGATAGTCTCTGGATCCAATCTTGAACCAGGAGGTTTCTGGGGTTTAAACTCCTTATGATGAGGCTTCTGATGAAACTTCTTCCCTCTGTCTCCTTTGTGAAAAGCTGGTTTGGAATGGAACTTAGCTTTGGGAGCAGCCCACTCCATGTTTCTAGCTTTTTTCATTGCTTCCTGTAGGGACGGTGGATCAAAAGCTTTGATCCAACCCTTGATTGGCTCCATCAATCCTTCAGTGAATAGGATTACTAATCTTCTTTCTGTGATTCCAGTGACCATAACTGAAAGTCTTTGAAACTCAGCTATGTAGGCATCCACAGTGCCATATTGTCTCAACTGTGCCAACTCCCTAAAATGCACTTCTGGGTCCTTCTTCTCGAACCTCTCAATGAGTCTATTGGTGAACTCATCGTAGCTAGTGATAGACCCATGACCTAAGGTGACTAGGCCATGGTACCACCATTCATGCGCCACCCCATCTAGGTGTAGCGTAGCGAATCTAATCGCTTCTTCTTCAGCCATTGGCCTAAGTGCCAAATAGTTGTCTAGTTTTTGTAACCAAGCTCGAGCAGAATTATTATCGCTTCCATCAAAATGGGCAAGCGTAACCTTGTTGAGAGCTTGATTCCAATCTCCTTGTGCTGGGGTTCTTCTTTGATCATAGTTTCTCCCTTGGCCTCTATCCTTCCTTCTATACTCCATGTAATCATTGAAGGACATGTCAATTTTTACTTCATCAGGAAGAGTGTCATACTCTGTTCGGCCTATCCTCACCCTCTCCAAGGATGAAACATTTTCTTCAGGATCAGGCTGTGGGATTGCTGGTGTCAGAAACGTGGGTTTGAATGGTCTAGCAGAAATGTAAGTGTTGCTCACTGCAGGTTGGGCAACATGACCATTGTGCGGGTTGGAAGCACTGTGCTCCCCGGTATGCCCTGTATTGTGTTGTGGAATATTGGGACCCAATCTCCCCAACAGGAGAGAAAACATATCCATCATGGCATCCATCTTCTTATCGAGTCCTTGACCCAAATTGGCTGAATTGTCTATACCCTTCCCACTGTCACCTCTGTTGCCAGAACTTCTTTCATTATCCCCCATTTCTGTTTCTTGTGAAGGCTCCCAATTAGCCCTCAAAACCTCGGAAGCTGTGTGACCTTCTGGGGCTTGATGCAACTGTGTCTGAACTGTACCTCTCTTGTATACTCTTGCCAAATACCTCTGTTCTCTGTCACTCATAGAAAGCTGATTTCACAGGATGGCAGGATACGTGGCTCTGATACCACTGAAATATACCGAGCCAAATTTTTTTTGTTTTTCAATGATTCAGATTACAAATTACAAGCATGCACCCGTTAAGGTTAGATAGATAAACCGAAACGTGCAAGAAAGCAACCCTAACCAGAATGGCACCGCTGAGGGTGAGCATTGGTCAGAGGGTCTTCTAATCTATTTGCAGAAAGGAACTCAACGTCAAGTATGTGCTACCCAATCCGATGCGGAGTGAGGGGCGACCATATGACGGAGTAAATACAGAACTACTGCTTGAAAGAAAATGCTGAAAGCTAAAGACTCTCAACACCCAGGATGTGCTTTCTAACCCAGAATGGGATAGTAGCGACCATAGGGCGGAGATGGATTACATTCAATTATCAAAATGCTGAAAGAGAGAACATTACAATCTGACTGAGCAAGAATCTAAGATCGACAGTACTACTGCCAGTATACAATTTGAAAGATGACTACTTGCTACCAATTACAAATCAGCCTTTAAGAATATTGCAATAATATTGAATCATTCAATGATTGCCAAGAATAAGCTTAACTTGCATGAAAGGAACGGATCCAACCTCTTGAAATCTGTGCAATCTTCAATGATGTCTCCGTGAAGTCTTCAAGAGTTTCCAACGACCATCCAAGAGCAAAAGTGCAGATCCCTGTTTGCTGTTATAACAAGACTGTATTTTTTCTTCATAAACCAGCAACACAGATTTATATAAATGATCAGATCTTCCTAGAAACAGATCCAAATGACAAGATATTGAAAACAAAACATCCTTAACAAGGAGGCGCCCAAACTAGAAGCACAAGACAGACTTGAAAAGCCACATATAATAAATGCACAAATCCCAAGATTCTGTGAATGGTACGGCCCAGCTGAGAGGGTCGACCTTGCTCTAAAATTCAAATACTTCTTCAAAAAATCTGCAGACTTACAAACAATGGCGCCTAGCTTGGGAGAATAGAATGGAACAATACCCACAATCTATTTTTTGGTCTTTTTTGAGTTACAAGTAAAAATGCAAATCTGCTGTAGCAAACGAGCAATTCTATGACATGGCTAATATGCAAAACAGAAATCTAATATGCAATATGCAGATTACAACTCACAATAATGAAAGATCACAACTAAACTAAGAATCATCACTAGTCGTTGTCTTACAAACGAGAAGAGATGCCCAATGGTTAGGAGGTCTTCATCCCTCGAAGTGATCCAGATTCAATCCGGCAGCATAACGGTGTATTTTCCAAGATAACCAAAATGATGCACAAGACTCCCTTTTTATAATTTCTGCTTGACTTCACGAAACCCTAGAAACAGCTTTTAGGTCAAAACTTTCATCTTCTCAAGAAGGCGTGCTTTCTCTTCAAGGCATTAATAATTGATATTTTAATTAAATATCATCTTTTGGAATATGCGCCCCTCAAACCTTTGTTCAGACTTAGGCAAATATTAAATTATTTCTCAATGAGGGCGCCACCCTCAAGGACCCACCTTTTAAACACAACATAAAGTCATTAAGTCTAAGCCAAGGGTCAACGTTTAATTATAATAATTAAAACGTGACTTTTTAATTTAATGACTTAACTTATCCTTTCGCAAAGGCCCTGAAGCAAATACTGATGAAGTCAACTGATCAAACTGGAACCGGAAGTCAACCAACCTGAGCTCACTGGAAAGCTGCCAAAAATAGAATTTACTAAAAATAGTAAATTCCAAAAAGTACTCTGAATGCTGAGACGAGCATACCACTGCGAAGTCCTCTGAAAACCCAGAAGGAATCCGCCATTAAAATCTTCATCTCCGAGCAATGACCTCCTCAAAATTAGGAAACCCTAATTTTAACTTCCGACTAGCCTCCGGGTTCCCAACGAAAGGCTAACGGTCACTGAAAAGGTCAAGCTGGAAAAGGGGACATTACAGAGTGAAGTACAGACAAAGTTTTAGAACCTTGTCTATGGCAGTTGTAATGGTGATCCTGTTGCCTACAAGATGAATAATGTTGCCGCAATGTCAGCAAAATTTGATGAAGCAATTGAAAAGAGGAAAGAATTGCTAAGTTTGATCGTAGATGGTGAGGAGATGTAGGAAAAACAGTACATCATTCTAGATAGTATCAGTGTTCTTGATGAAGAGGTTGTTAACAACTTTTTGGAGGATATGATTTCCCAAGCTATCAATGAGTGATCTACCAGTTGAAGCATGCAAATATTTCCAAGAATATAACTCAAGTAAAGGCAATAGCTAACTTGATTCCTTTTCCAAGTTAAACTAGTTCTCATTCATGCATATCTAGTCTTTGGAAATATCAAATGTATAGTTGGACCTTTTCTTCTTGTTAAATCAGTTAACTGATGTTTGTAGTCCAGTTAACTGTTAGTTATCTTTTGTTTATTCTTAAAAATAAAAGCTTGCATGTTGGCAAGACTAGTTGTTAAAAACAAGGAGATTTTAGGGTTCCCTACTCCTTGTTTGTGTATAAATAAGGGCAGCCTTGGAAATTTATTTTTAACCGTTATTGTGCTAGCAAATTTCTGAGCCTACTTTTGCCTGCAACTTTGTTATCAGTGTTTGTTCACTTAGTGTAAGAGCAAGTTTGCAAACCTGGTTTGTTGCAAGTTATTGTTTAGTTAATGTGTAATTTATGTCAAGTGTAATTTGGTTTGATCGCTAAATTGTAAGCTTGTTATTGCTACAAATCTCCTAGCCCAAAAGTAAAATTGTTGTTAGAAATTTGAGAAAGGAAATCTTATGCATACTCTGCTCTGATCTACTATCTCAAATTTTGTTTTATGTGTTTTTCTTATATGATCTTTATTTTAGCTTACATCTAAAAATACAATGAGTCTTTAGGTGTGTTCTAGAAGTGAGTTCATTTGAGTTTCTGTGATGAATCATTCCTCGTTTACTTCTAACTCTCAAACTTTGAGTTTACTTGAGTTGCTAGAAGCGTCATTAGTTTAGGATTAGTTGTAGTTGAAGTTCTAGAAAAGAGAAAACCTCAGTTGTGATGCAAAGAGTTTTATAACCTTGTGCTCTTAGCTAAGAACAAAAATATTGGTAATAGTTTAGTTTACTTTCTTTAAGCATCATCAACAAAGAGGGAGCTTCCCATCCTAATTTGAAGAGAAGTTCAATTGTGCATAGCTGTCTGTTTCTAATCCGCATTCCAGATGTGCAAATTGAAATGCCAACAAATAGTTCATGACAAGACATTGAAGAGCCAAAGAATTGTATTAAAATCACAAACATTTTCTCCTAATGAAATGAATTATTCGATAGATATCTCTTAGAGATTTGAGAATGAAATGAATGCGGAAGGAGAAAAAGAAACAAAATAATTCAATGTGTGATGAACTTTCCCTATTTTTATGTCATTCTTTAAGAGTCATCCATAGTGTACAAAGTTTATATATTTTTAGAAAACAAGCTTTCCTATGTTATAGAATCATGAACTTTTTTCATAAATAGTTGTTGAATTAAATGATGTTATGTAAGACAGCAAGAATTTTCGCATAGCTTTCCAGTTGGACTGAGTATAGTTGCTTCTTCCGAAGTAGGGATCTTTCACAAGGATAGATGCTTTTGTTGGCCAAAAGAATACCAAGGGGTCACCAATGACCAATTAACTCCTGTAATGTCCCCTTCCTAAGCTATGGCAGTGTTGTTAGGGTTAGCATATTCCTAGGGTTCCCATAGGCAAATGTAGTGTGGTTAGGGGCTCCTTAGTTCTTGGAGATCGTGTTTTCAGCCTTTGGGTAATTTATCGGCATGGCGGTGTGTTCGGGATTATAGGAGTATTTTTCTGACTCTCCAGGGCTTTTTTAGGCACTTTCTCCAATACTTACTATTTTTAGTAAGCCACCTCCTTGGCAATTTTGTGTCGGTTTGTCCATGAGATGTTTAGTTATGGCATTTAATGTTTACTTGGTGACTTTTTATGGCCTAGAGAATTATTGTAACAGAATTTTAATATTTTAAAGTTAAATTAAATATTTAACTTAACGTTATTTTAATATTTTTAAAAGTGACTTTATTAAAAGGTGTTTTTGGGGATATAAGGAGTTTTCTAAAAGTTAAATTTAAGTGAGTTTTAAAAGTGGATTCCTTTATTGGAGACATAAGGGGGTTTATTAAATTTAAATGTAATGTATAATTCGCCAAAGTGGGGCATGGGTTTTTGGAGGAGTATAAAAGTGTTTTGAAGAGCCATTTTGTATATGCTTGGAATTTTGTTTGAGAAACACGCTGGTTGAGCCAGCGTTCTTCATTTGCTTTGTAAGGACGAAAACCCTTACAGAGAACATCCACTTCAATTGTGAGAGATCATTCTTGGTGGAATTTTACAGGTGACTTCATTCAAAGGTTATCCAGGAGGTTTATTGCTCAGATTTTGGGGTGATATTGCCAAGGTTGTCATATCAGATTTTGAAGGGAAAACTGAGGAGTTTTTGAGGAGCAGCTTATTGATATGTTTCAGCATTTAAACACTCCTTGGTGCTGGCTATACCATTCCCAGGCTGGCCATACTTCTTTAATAGAGGCATGTGACTTTGGAATCCCAAATGCCTAGGGTTTGGGTTGCTTGTTGAAGGGGATAAGGGCACCCAGGTGTAAGGAAGACTCAGCAGAAATCTTAGGAGTGAACAACAGCAGTTTGGAAGAGATATCAGACCTTCATTGCATTTCCAGGGTTGCTTGTCCAAGTGCAGTTTCGATATTTTTGCTTGATCATTAATATGTTGTAACAAACCCTACTATATCAAATATATTATGATTGTAATAAATCTGGAACAATTTTCAATCTATGGTTATTCCTGAAATAGTTGATTGCATTTCTTTATATTGCATATATTTCTATTGGATATTATTGTGGTTATTTATCTGTATTGCAATCCAAACTGCAAAAACATATCAAAAAACAAACACAAAAAAATATAGGGTGCTTGTTATAGTGGTATTAGAGCTAAAGTATTCTACCATCCTGGAGGGTTTATTGAAAATAGTGACATGATAGTGGAATGAGTAATGCAGCCTCCATTTACTCATCATTATAATTTGAGAAGGAACAGGTCTAATCCAAATTTTAGAGGTCAAAAAAAGACTGGTATATTTGTAGGTGTTAACATGGGTGATAGAGAACAACCGAAACCGAGCACCAGAGAGATGAAAAATGGAATTGGGGATGGTTCGGTGAATAATAGGGATGCAAATTAGCATGAAAGAACTACAACAACCAACACTAGGCCCCTTATGTCTAAATTTCCACCAAGGGTTAACCCACCGATTGAAGAAGAACCCACACAACAGGAGTTACAAGACCGGATTTTAGAGGATTGGAGGAATTCAGGGCTTGAGTTCTAGGATGAAATGTCCTTCCAAGATTACATGGACCTCATATTGAAACATAGACCTAATAGAGGTGGTCGATAGCATAACCTGGACCTGTAGAGGAAAGTAGGAAAGTTATCCATTCCATACTATATGATGGTTCAGAAAAGACTTTAGCTAGAGCATGGGTTCAAAAATTAGACACCTACTTTTAGCTTAACCCAATGCCAGAAGATGAGGCCATTAAGTATGTTGCAATTCACTTGGATGGTAGTGCTCATGGGTGGTGGCATCATGGAATGATCACCTTGTTCCATGATTAGATTGACTCTTAAGCTAAGTTTACAAAGAGGCTAATAGACAGATTTGACAAGAAAGATCCAGAACTGAATTTTAAGGAATTGGGTCAACTCAAGCAATGGGGTTTAGTGGATATTTACATTGCGGATTTTAGAGGCTTTTGAAATATTCCGAGCCAATTTTTTTTTGTTTTTTCATATTACAAATTACAATCAATGCACCCGTTAAGGTTAGAAGATAAACCAAAACGTGCTGAAGCAACTCTAACCAGAATGTACACCAGGGTCCCGATGTGGGCAAGGTGAGCATTGGTCGAGGATCTAAATCAAATTGCTTATGCAGGAACTCTAACCAAGAATGGCGCCGATGATGGCGAGCATATGGTCAGAGGATCTTCTACACTACGAACTGAAAGGGAACTCGACACCAAGTATGTGCTACCCAATCCAGTATGGAGTGAGGGGCGACCATATGGCGGAGTGTTACAAAGTACAATGCTTGAAAGAAATACTGAAAAGCTGAAAGTACTCAACACCCAGAATGTGCTTGCTAACCCAGAGTGGGAAAGTAGCTACCATAGGGCGGAGGTAAATTAAGTACAATATCAAATGTTGAAAGTAAAGATGAGCATTACAATTTGATAAAGCAAGACTCTAAATTGCTGTCAGTACTACTGCCAGCTTACAATATGGAAGATGATATCTTGCTAACAATGCGAATCAGCATATAACAGAGTTGCAACAATATTAGAGAATTTCTTTGCTGAGAAGTAAAGCTTAAACTGAAAGAGCACTAAACAGATCCAACCTCTTTTCAACTTGGGCAATTCCCAATGAAGCCACCACAAAGTCTTTGAGAACTTTCAACACCCATCCAAGAATGAAGATGCAGATTTCTCCAAACTGTTATGACAGCCCTGTATTTTTCGTCATATAACCAGCAGCATATAGATTTCTTGAATAGCTCGAAACTCCCTTACTACTTACTCAAATGGCATGATATTGAATGCAAAACACTACTAGCATGAGGGCGCTCAAACTAACAACAAAAAACAGACTTAAAAAGCAAACAATGTTTAATGCACAATTCCCAAGATAAAGTAGATGGTACGGCCCGGCACAGGGGCGATTTTTCTTTATAAAATCAGATACTTCTCTAAAAAATCCACAACCTGGCACAAATGGGCGCCTAGCCTAGACAGAAGGATTTATGCAATGCCCATAACAAATATTTTTGTATTTTTTGATTTACGAATGAAAACACGGATCTGCTGTAGCTAAAATGCAATTTCTAGAAATCAGCTAATATGCAATAATCTGATCTAGACAGCCACAAGCTGATTACAATGCACACAACTCAAAGCAAACTCACAAACTAGACTAAATCACCACTAGTTGCTGTATTGCAAGCAAGAAGCAATGCCCGAGTTAGGAGGCCTTCATTCCTCGAAGCAGTTCCAGAGCCAAACCGGCAGCATAACGATACTGTAGACAAAAGATGGTGAAAAGAGAACCCAAGGCTTCCTTTTATAAGTTTCTGTTGACCTTCTCGAAACCCTAACTTCTTTTTCAGAGTCAAAACCCTAATCCCAAGAGATGGCGTCCTTTTCCATACATCTTCAATTTGACTTCATTTAATTAAATTCCTCACTTAGATAAATGCGTCCTCCTTAAGGCTTAATTTTGACTTTGAAAAATTATAAAATAATCTTTAATGAAGGCGCCACCCTCAAAAGACCACTTTTCAAAACAACATAAAGTCAATAGGCTAGACCAAGGGGGTCAACGTTAAAATATAATATTAAATCGTGACTTTAATTAAATAGCTCAACTTATCTCTCCAAATGTGCCCCGAAGCCATAAATGACCAAGCCAACTTATCAAACTGAAGTAGGAAATCAACCATGCTGAACCCAACCGTAAAACTGCCAAAAATAGAATTTACTAAAAATAGTAAATTCCAAAAAATGCTCAGAATGCTGAGATGAACATACCACTGCAAAGCTCTCTGAAAACCCAGAAATAATCTGCCATTGAATCCACCAACTTCGAGCAATGACATCCTTCAAAATAGGAAACCCTAATTTTACCTTCCGACTAGCCTTCGGGTCTCCAGAAAAGGCCAACGGTCACTGGAAAGATCAGGTTTGAGAAGGGGACATTACAGTCAGCCCTCCCCAAGATTGCTTGTCCTCAAGCAATCGCAAACCAGGATGCTACAGAATCTCATCATTTTCCCAAGTTGCATCCTCCATAGGCAGGTTCTTCCACTTCACCAAGTTTTCTCTAATGGTTCTTTTCCTCAAAGAACGTTCTCTGAAATCAAGTATCTCCTCTGGAATTAGAACCAACTGTCCTTCATCCAAAGGTGGCAACTGTGATGAAGCAACCACATTATGTCCAAGTGCCTTCTTGAGGCGAGACACGTGGAAGACATTATGTACTCTGCTATCAGAAGGTAGCTCTAACTCATAAGCTACTGCCCCAACTTTTCTGATGACCCTGAATGGCCCATAGAAGCGAGGTTTGAGCTTCTCAGCTCCACTCTTCTTGAGAGTAGACTGCCTATAAGGTTGTAATCGGAGATAAGCCATATCTCCAACCTCGAAAGAACACTCAACGCGCCTCTGATCAACATACATCTTCTGCTGATTCTGTGCAATCTGCAGATTATCCTTCAATGATTTCATGATGTCTTGACTTTGCTGCAACAAGTCCTTGGCTTGAGGTGCTTTGCTATCACCGAACACCAAATCGGCAAAGCTAGGAGCTCCGTACCCATAGAGAGCCAAGAAAGGAGACATCTTAATTGACATATGAAAGGAAGAGTTATAACAGTACTCCCCTATGTGAAGCCACTTAACCCACGCTCTTTGTTGCTTCGACACATAGTTTCTCAAGTAGCCTTCCAACCACTTGTTCACTATTTCGGTCTGTCCATCTGTTTGGGGGTGATAACTAGTACTTGGAGTGAGCACAGTACCACTCATTCTGAAGACCTCTTGCCAAAAAGTGCTTAGGAACTTGCTGTCCCTATCACTCACAATGTTTTTTGGCAACCCATGCAGCCTAAACACCTCACGAAAAAACAAATCTGCAACTTGGGCTGCTGAAAAAGAGCTGGTAATGGCGAAGAAGTGAGCAAATTTGGTTAGCCTATCCACTACCACATAAATACAATCCTTCCCTTGGGCCTTGGGCAACCCTGTGATGAAATCCATCGAGATGCTTTCCCATTTTTGATTGGGAATAGGGAGTGGTTGCAGCAAACCAGCTGGTAATGTATGTTCATTCTTATTCATTTGACAGACAGGACACTCCTGAATGTAGCGTTGTACTTCTCCTTTCAATCCCTTCCAAGAAAACCTTTCTCGGATCTGCCTATATGTCTTGAAAAAACCTTGGTGACCAGCAACCGGAATATCATGAAATGTCAAAAGAATCTTCTTCTTAAGCTTAGAATCAGCCACCAGAAAGATTCTCCCCTTATAGTGTATCAACCCCTCACTCACCTTGTACCTTTCATCCTGAAAAGTACCCTCAATAATGCTGGTTGCAAACTGATTTTTGGCATAATCAGCAAGCAACATGTCCCTCCAGTCTGTAGTAAGCTCACACAATGAGCTAAGATGGGGTCTTCTGGATAGAGCATCAGCCACGATATTATTTTTCCCTTTGACATATTCAATGGCAAAGTCGTAAGCTTGAAGCTTACTCACCCACTTTTGTTACCTCTCGTTCAGGTCCTTCTGATGCATGAAATGTTTGAGGCTATTGTGGTCAGTCTTAACCACGAACTTGTTCCCCACCAAGTACTGCCTGAACTTGGCTAATGCATGCATAATGGCAAGCATTTCCTTGTCATAGATAGAGTATGTTCTTTCAATACCCCTCAGTTTTCTGCTCTCAAACACAATAGGATGTTTGTCTTGCATCAGGACAGCCCCAACTCCTTCACCGGATGCATCGCATTGCAGCTCGAATGGCTTGGAGAAATCCGGAATAGCCAGAACTGGACACGAGCTCATGATCTTCTTAAACTTGTCAAAAACAATTTGAGCCTTTTTTGACCAACAAAAAGCTCCCTTTTTGGCGAGATCAGTAAGAGGGGCAGCATTCTGTGAGTAGCCCTTTACAAATCTCCGATAAAATCCACAAAGACCCAGAAAACCTTTCAACTGAGTCAAGGTACAGTAACTCCTCCATTCCAAATTCACAATTGGATGCTTTTGCTAACAAACTCTCAGATTCCAGGATACTAAGCACTTCCTCCAAGTGCTTGAGATGATCTTCCCAAGTCTTGCTGTAAATCAAAATGTCATCAAAAAATATCAGCACAAACCTCCTTAACTGATTTTGGAAAACTCTGTTCATGCAAGACTGGAAGGTAGCAGGAGCGTTAGTCAACCCAAATGGCATGACTAAAAATTCGAAATGGCCATAATGACATCTGAAAGCTGTCTTCTCCACATCAGATCCTCTCATTCGAATCTAATGGTAACCCGATCTCAAATCGATCTTCGAGAAAAACTTGGCCCCATGTAGCTCATCAATGAGCTCATCTATCCTGGGAATGGGGTATCTGTTTTTGATGGTGCTTTGATTCAAAGCACGATAGTCCACACACATGCGCATGGTACCATCCTTCTTCTTCACAAGAACCACTGCAGAAGCAAAGGGGCTCTTGCTTGGGCGAATGAAACCCATCTCCAAGAGTTCTTGAATATTCTTCTCAATCTCATCCTTTTGCCTCTTCGGGTACCGATATGGAGTTGTAATTACCGGTTTAGCTCCTTCCTTGAGCTCTATGATATGTTCTGAACCCCGTTCAGGTGGTGGTCCAGGAGGCAAATCTGCAAAGACTTTGCTCTTCTTCGTGGGTAAAGACTGAACATCAGGAGGATGGTCTTTTTTAGTCTCAACCTGACTAGCAGGAAGGATCATGCACTCTGCAACCCACTCAGCTTGATCGTGACGGATCAGCCTTGCCATTCTTTTGAATGACACAACCCGAGGGCCCCCATTGGACATTCCTCTTAGAACTATCTTCTTCCCATCGGATTGAAACTTGAGCTCCATAGTCTGCAGATTCAAAGAGATCTCCCCAAGTGAACGCAACCATTGAATTCCTAGAACGGCATCAGTATCTCCAATGTGAACTACATAAAAGTCATCCTTGACTTTGTAGTTTCCCAATTGCATAGTCATGTTCGAGATTTTCTTGGTACATGAAATATGGAATCCATCGGCAACCATGACCTTGAAGCCTTCAAACTCCTCTGTTTGCAGCCCCTTCTTTGCCACCACAACTTCATCAATGAAGTTATGTGTTGCTCCAGTGTCGATCAAAGCAACGATTTGCTGCCCTTTGATCATCCCTCGAACCTTGAATGATTCGTTTCTTTGGAAGCTCGAAAGTTGAGCCAAGACTCCTCCACTTCCCTTCTCATCTCCGGACTCTTCTGGAGCTCTTTCTACTTCACTCTCTTCAAAATCAGATTGCTGGTCGGAAAAATCAGAACTACTTTCACCAGCAGAATAGTACTCAATCTGATTAAATTTAACCCCCTTAGGGCAAACATGATCTTGAGACCATTTCTCCCTACATCGGAAACACAACCCCTTTCTTCTGAGTTCGTTCAGGGTTTCAGGATCCAATCTGGTGACATGGGGATTATGTGTTTTGAACTCCTTATGCTGAGGTCTCAAAGGAGGTCTTTGATGAGGTCGTTTCCCTTTATCCCTTTTGTGAGAGGGTGGATTGGATTGAAACTTCGCCTTAGGAGCAGCCCACTCCATGTTTCTTGCCTTCTTCATGGCCTCCTGTAGAATTGGTGGATCAAAGGCTTTAATCCAACCTTTGAGTGGTTCCATTAAACCTTCGATGAAAAGGATCACTAATCTCCTCTCCGTGATCCCAGTAACCATGACTGAGAGTCTCTGGAACTCAGCTATGTAGGCATCAACTATGCCATAGTGCCTCAACTGTGCAAGTTCTCTGAAATGTATTTCAGGGTCCTTTTTCTCAAACCTCTCGATGAGCCTAGTGGTGAACTCATCATAAGTTGTGATAGACCGATGACACAGAGTCACTAGGCCATGGTACCACCACTCGTGCACCACCCCATCAAGGTGTAGCGTAGCGAACTTGATCGCTTCTTCTTCCGCCATGGGTTTGAGAGCTAGATAATTATCTAGCTTCTGTATCCAAGCTCGGGCTGAACTGTTATCACTCCCGTCAAAGTGTGGAAGTGTAACCTTGTTGACAGCTTGGTACAAGTCTCCTTGAGTTGATGGTCTTCTTTGATCTAATGTCTACCTTGTCCTTTATTTTTCCTTTTATGATCCATAAAGTCATTGTAGGACATATCCATCTTGATGTCGTCAGGTAAAGAATCATACTCTGCACGACCAAGTCTCAGCTGCTCCACGAATGAAGCGTTCTCTTCAGGATCTGGCAGAGTGTTTACAGGTGCCAAAAAGGTGGGTTTGAATGGCCTGGAAGAAATATAAGTGTTGTTTGGAACAGGCCGAGCTGCATGGCCATCATGCTGGTTGGAGGCACTATGCTCTCCTCTATGCCCTGAGTTGTTCTGTGGAGTGGTGTTCTGACCCACTTTTCCCATCATGAGCGATACCATGTCCATCAAGGCATCCATCTTTCTTTTGAATCTCTTTCTAGGACTTATCGATCTCTCTCTTCCCTTCCCACTGTCATCTCTGTTGTTGGTAAACCTCTCGTTACCCCCAACTGATCTCTCACCCTCTGCCATATCTAATTCCTGAGAAGACTCCCAATGAGCCCTCAATACCTCTGAAGCTGTCTGGCCTTCTAGAGCCTGATAAGGCTGGAACTGTTTTCCAACCTTCTTGTCTTCCCTTGCAATGTACCTCTTTTCTCTGTCACTCATAGACAGATTGATCACAGGATGGCAAGATCTTGGCTCTGATACCACTGAAATATTCCGAGCCAATTTTTTTTTGTTTTTTCATATTACAAATTACAATCAATGCACCCGTTAAGGTTAGAAGATAAACCAAAACATGCTGAAGCAACTCTAACCAAAATGTACACCAGGATCCCGATGTGGGCAAGGTGTGAGCATTGGTCAGAGGATCTAAATCAAATTGCTTATGCAGGAACTCTAACCAAGAATGGCACCGATGATGGCGAGCATATGGTCAGAGGATCTTCTACACTACGAACTGAAAGGGAACTCGACACCAAGTATGTGCTACCCAATCTAGTATGGAGTGAGGGGCGACCATATGGCAGAGTGTTACAAAGTACAATGCTTGAAAGAAATACTGAGAAGCTGAAAGTACTCAACACCCAGAATGTGCTTGCTAACCCAGAGTGGGAAAGTGTTGATGTGTTTTTCGTGACCACACCAACGCAGAATAAATTCGCCAACGGCTTCCCTAGTCTCTCTTGATCAAAGTATTCCGTGCGCTAAGATTGCAAGAAATTTCGCACGTTCAACTCCAAGGTTCTTTTAATGCGAATAGGCTCAGTTGGCTTGATGTGATTTGCTGGTATTTCAAGGGGACTTACGGAATTGTTCGGCAGCGGAGAAAGGAATTCAAATGCTCGGAAGGTTTGTCTATGAAGCGCAGGTCTCCTATTCTAATTAGAAAGTACTGAATTGAAATGGTGTAAGGTTAAGAAGGCTCTAATTCACTCTAAGGCGTGGACATGGTGATCAATTTTCACAAGCTTCAACCAGGCTCTGCTTTGCCTTGCTTCGGACAGCCTCCACAAAACCGGTGCAATCTTCAAAGGAGTAGCTCAAAGTGTTCAGATCACAACTTAGCATGAAAATACCATCACAACGACGCATATAAACATACAAATCATGATCGAAGTTAAGTACATGATATTCCAGTTGACCACACAAGGCGCATTCACCATCAGCGAACACACTAGTGGTATGGATAGACGAAGTTTGTTCAAATCGAAGACCACATTCCACAATTACTATCTACTGCTTGCATGAAATGAAACTTATTCTACTTTAAGTCACTACTCGAATCAGAAGGATGAAGAAACCTTGCTAGCTACTCACAACAAAAGACGAAATTCATCATCAATGAAAATTCTTTTTATTGGGAGAGTGTTCACAACAATTTCTTACAAAGTTTTAAGGAAAAACTTTCCTTCTTCAACTACTCTATCAATCTATACTAAGCTACTTCTAATTTGTCTCTCTATTCTAACTTCTACTCTAATTCTACTGTCTCATGAATGTACAAATGAGGGGACTCCCCTTTATATAGCTGGCCAAGTCCAACGGACGGACTCAGATTCCTGTCTGGATGGCCCAGTTTGTGCCACCTTGTTGATGTGTTTTCGTGACCTCACCACGAATAAAGTCGCAATGGCTTTACCCTCTTGATCAAAGTATTCCACGCAGATTGCCAGAAAGTTCGTGCTCAACTCCAAGGTTCTTTAAGTGCGAATAGGCTCAGTTTGGCTCGATGTGATTTGCTGGTATTTCAAGGGGACTTACGGAATTGTTCAGCAGTGGAGAAAGGGATTCAAATGCTCGGAAGGTTTTTCTATGAAGCGCGGGTTTCCTATTCTAATCAGAAAGTATTGAATCGAAATGGGGTAGGTTTAGAGAGTCTAAATCTATTCTAAGGCGTGGGACATGGCAATCAATCTTCACAAGCTTCTAACCGGACTTCGCTTTGCCTCGCATCAGACAGCTTCCATGGAGTCGGTGCAATCTTCGAGGGAGATGACTAAAGATGTTCAAACCACCACTTGACATAAAGATACCATCACAACGACGCATACCATTATTCAAACTGTGATTGAAGTTAAGTACATGATATTCCAGTTGACCACACAAGGCGCATTCACCATCAGCGAATACACTAGTGGTATGGATAGACGAAGTTGCTTAGATCAAACACCACATTCCACAATTACTATCTTCTACTTGCATGAAAATGAAATTTATGTTACTTACGCTACTTGAAGTAGAAGGGATGAAGAAACCTCGCTAGCTATCCACAACAAAGATGAATTTCACCATCAATGAAAGATCTTTTATTATGAAAGTTTTACACGACAATTTCTTACAAAAGTTTTCAAAGGAAAACTTTCCTTCTCCTCCAACTACACTATCAATCTACTTCTAAGTTATCTCTCTATTCTAACTTCTACTCTAATTCTACTGTCTCATGCTAAGCTCTACTTTACTGAAGGTACAAATGAGGGGGACTCCCCCTTTATATAGCTGGCCAAGTCCAACGGACGGCTCAGATTACAATCGGCTGGATGGCCCAGATCGTGCCACCTCAGCCCTAAACATGATTTGCCCTAAAAACCGCCACAGAGGAGAGTGGGTAATAAATGCGCCATAATGTCCACCATCTTCTAGAAGATTCCCTTTTGTAGACGCGTTCACACTGTTCTTGATCTTCGTACTCGGCCAATTCTATTGATTGCTTGGAGGGTAAAAGAGTCTTTAAGATTGTCACCTCGAATAATAGAATTTGGTAGAATCTGGAGTCCGACCGCTCTTGATTTTCTCCTTGACCCTTGCTCGAACTTCCATTCTTGAATTTGAAGGACTTCTCAGTCTTGGACTAGATCATTTCCGCTTGCCATGGGTGCACATTGGATTCTTGAGGAGAAACTCCAACACTTAGCCATTTTCTTGCAACTTTCTCTTCCTTCATGACTTATCATCTCGAACTACTTGCTTCAAATCATCACCGCCTGGCCTTGACGTTCCTCCTGCAAAACAAACAAGGAGAAGGGTATTAGAACACTTCATAACACAAATTCACCTTACTTACCCGATTTTCACGCTTTGATCTTCAAGGGCTCATCGTCTTCATTAGCCAACTTCGGGTTCAAATTCTTCGTGCCTTAGCCAAATTTTCAACCCATCCTTTGGACAATATTAACTTCAACTGCATTCATTTCATCCGCTGGAGCTTCAACAACTTTGATTTTACTCATCTCTGGCTCAAGAAAACTATCTTCATGAAGGATTTAAGCAAATTCACCTAGGCAGTTTCTTTCAAATTCATCATCTGGAGAATTTCACCTTGAAAACCCATTTTCTTCACATTTGCCTTAGAAATTTTTTTAGATTTCCCTTAGGAAATTCATCAACCTGGCGCCCACCAAAAATATTCACCCTGAAGGCCTCGACAAAGTGTAGAAGACTTCAAAATCCATTCCTGATCGACAATCATCAATACCCAGAAGAAAATTTCCTTCAGAACGCGCTAGACCCATGGGTACCCAACGAACGGGTTCATTTAATTTTCTGAATTTTGAACCTTAGAAAATAATCTTTTTTTTTTTAGCAAATTTAATCTATTTCTTCATCTCCAGGCACATTTCCTTGCTCTGGCTTGAAATTTCTCATTGACCCTGTGCAATTGGCATCCTCTGACTTATTCCTGCCGATTTACCCATGCCTTAGCAAATTTCTTCATCCCTTAGCAAGCTTGGGCGCATTTCATACCTTGCACTTCCATTTTTGACACTTAGAAACTTTCTTTATCAATTTTCAACCTCCTGGGCGCATTTGGGCTTGTGAGCTTCAACTTCTAATGCCTTAGGAAAATTCATTCTTTCTCTGGCCATCTCCATCTTGGGCGCATTTGGACCCATGGACTTCCATTTTCAACACTTGAAGATTTATACACATTCCTATCCTTAAAGCTCAAGGGCGCAAATGAAGGGTGGTACTTCCAATTTTTCATACTTATATACTTTCATCTGTTATTCTCTCTCTAAGGGCGCAAATGAGGTCTTCTCCATCAAGTGTTGGAACTTGGCGTTTTTCAAGGCCCCACCACAGGCAAGTCCAGGCGCGTATAGGAGGTTTGACTTTTAGATTTAAAAGACTTGGAATATATTTTCACCCTTTTCCTAGCCAGGCGCAAATCATACCCTGAGCTTCCAATTTTGACACATAGCATCAAGTTTCATCACTTAGTCAAAATCCAAGCCTTGAACTTCAAGGGCGCAAATCATACCCTGAGCATCCAATTTGACACTTAGACAATTTTTTGAAGTCCCTCAATACTCAGAGGCGCATTTTCTACAGGCAACTTTCAATTTAAGTGATTTGGGCGCACTTAGAGGTTCAAACTTTCATTCTACACCCTGGGCGCATATGTCATGTTGAACTTTTAATTTGTGACACTTAGAATTTGTCTCATCTTTATTCCTTGCTGGGCGCATTTTGGGGTCTCCACTTTCAATCTTGTTACTTTTATCCTAGGCGCATATGGACCCCTGAGGTTTCATTTTAAAGCACTTAGAACATTTTTACCACCACACCTCCAGCCAAAGGCGCATATGAAGGGTAGAGTTTTAAATTTTCAACACCTAGAAATTTTCCAACTCATCATAAGCTTGTTAGGGCGCATTTGACAAGGCCTACTCCCATTTTTCCATACTTAGAGAAATTTCTTCATGGCCTCCTCCTTTTCAAGGCGCATTTCACATATGGAGGTTTCATTTTCAGCTTGAGGCGCTTTTAGCACATCCTCCTTCCAATTTGTGCCTAGGCGCAAATCCTCCATCAAGCTTTTAGTTTTCAACACTGGGCGCATATTGCCCACCAAGCATTTATCTTCAACACTGGGCGCATTTTGACCCATACACATTCATTTTCAATATTTGGGCGCATTCAAGTGGGTTTACTTTCAGCTTGAGGCGCATATGGAGGGTCCTACTCCCAATTTCAAACACTTAGAATATTTTTCTCATGGCATCCTTATCCTAGGCGCATATGGACCCCTGAGGTTTCATTTTAAGTGACTTAGAAAAATTTTAAACCATCTTGAAGCTCAAGGGCGCATTTTACTAGTGGAGCTTCCAATTTGTGGCTTGGGCGCATTTCACAGGGGCTACTCCAAGTTTTACGCCTTAGAACATTTCTTGGTCTTCTCCTCCAGTCTGGGCGCAAATGGAGGGGTCTCCTTCAAATTTCACAAAGGGCGCATCCAGAGGTAGCTACTTCCATTTTTGTACACTTAAAAACCCTTTCCATCTCCTCTCCTAAGCTGGGCGCATTTGGAGGGTGGTACTTCCAATTTTGCACACTTAGAAAAATTTTCAATGCCACTTTCCCTCCAAGGGCGCATTTGACCCCCTGAGCATCAAGCTTTAAGCACTTAGAAGAATTTTCCATGCTCCTTCCTCCAGACTAAGGCGCATTTCAGCCTATGAGCTTCCATTTTTCAACTTGGAATATTTCAAGGGTCCACTCATGAGTCAAGGCGCAAATGAGGCAGGGAGCTTCAAGTTTGTGTGCCTTAGATAAATTTCAAGTGCCTTCTCTTCATCTTGGGCGCATTTGGAGGGTCAAGCCTTCATTTTTCAAACACTTCAAGAATTCTGATCCGTCTTTGGCCTTTTAAAGCAAGTTTTGATGCTGGACCTGAAAAATTATCAAACTTGGTGGATTTCTTGTCCTTTGCCGGATTTAGGGTGACCTTCCCTAATTTGCTATTTTTAGAAAGTTTGCCAATTTTTGCATTCTAAGCCAATCCCAAGCTCCAAAAACGTTGGATCCTGCCTTGTTCTGAACCTTGGGAAGTGGTTGAGCTGTCGGGCCCTGATACCTGCATGCCCCTGCTATTTTTAGTAACCTGCTAAAAATAGAAACCTCTCAAAAAGTCTTCAAATTTTGCGTGCCGATTGCCTGAAGGGTATTGATCGTGACTGGACCCTGCTTCTGCTTGGCTGTCGTGTTTCGCCCTTGATTTTAGGAAACCCTAATCTACCTGCTAAAAATAGCAATTACTCGATTCTTCATTTTCTGTAACTTGGTTTGCCTTGAAATTCGCGCCAAAGACTCTTCATCACATGTTTGACTTGTGCTCGCCGAGATTTGGTACCAACCCGCCAATTTAGCTGCTTCTGAAGTGACTTACTATTTATAGTAAGTGCTTGTTTCTGAGACTTCCTTAGCCCCGTTTGCTTTGAAATTTGGACCGTGTGCCCTTCGGTGGTGAACTTGCCCGTGTACACTGACGCCGAGATCAACTTTCTATTTATAGTCTGCGTCGAGAATATCTTACTAAAAATAGCAAGTTCTCCGATTGCTTTCAAATTTTTCCAGCAGATTCTCGAAAGGATGTTGATCGTGATGGGTACTTCAGTTTTGAACATTTTGACCTCTGACTCCTCATTTTTAGCGCTGAAGCTCGAAACCCTAATTTTGTGCATGTTGCTCAGATGAGCTCCGTTTGACCTCGTTTCAGTTGCATGATGATTAGCTTGCATTTCTGAGGTGTCGAGTAGCTGCCCAAGTGATACCTGCTAAAAATAGAAAGCGGCCTGAAAAGTGACCAACCGGCTGTCGGATGATCTTGCATGTCATACTGCCCGAAAAATCTTGAAAAACCCAGAAAAACCCAGAAAAATCTTCAACATGCCGTACGGCTAAAATAGTAAGTTTCGAAGAAATTGGTCGGCTCCATTTGCATGTTACATCGTTCTTGACTCTTGGAAAACCCAGAACGAATATGCCGACATGTGCTGAAAAATCCTGCATGCAAACCCTAATTTTGGCCTCGGAAGGCCAAATGCTGAAAGTTGTCATCATACTTTGCATGTCACATCACTGCGAAGGTCTCGAAAAACCCAGAAAGAATTTCCAGACATGCGTTGAAAAACTCTGCGTTTAAACCCTGAAAATTGCCTCCGAAGGCAGAACTGCTAAAAATAGCAAGTTGTCCGTTTCAGTTCAAATTTAACCTGTGAGTAGCCTGATATGCTCTGGACGCAATGTGACCGTCGGAATCTCAAGAATGTTGACAAATTGCCCGTAATTGCACACTTACTAAAAATAGTAAGTTGCCAGAATTCAATGAAATTTTTGTGGGAACCTGCCAAAAATGTGCTGACATCAATGTTAGGCTCAATTTGCAATTTATTCACCTCATTTGACTTCAGGTTGGCCGGAAAATTCAAAACCCTAATTTTCAGACTTGGCCAAAATTCACATTTTAAGCTCAAAGACGGGCTCAATCCCGAAAAGACAGACAGTAGAAAAGAGAGACAAACCAAAACGACCGAAAAGCACAGCCAAAATTAGGGGGTCCCCATTTGCAATGGGGCGATGTGTGAAAAAGGTCACAACACACCTCAGCCCTAAACAAGATTCGCCCTAAAAACCGCCACAAAGAGGAGTGGGGTAATAAATGAGCCATTAATGTCCATCGTCTTTCCAGAAGATTCCAATCCAGAGACGCGTTCACACTGTTCTTTTTCTTGACTGCAGACTTGATCAAATAAATTCAATTACAGGCACGTTCTCAATCTAACTTCAAGGCGACAACTTCATTCTTCCGTTTGGTGATGATTTTCAACACTTGGGTCTTCATCTTTTCTTTTATCCTGGACTTAGAAATATTTTCTTGTCATCCTTTTCTCTAAGTTGAGTGCACGTTTGAGTCTTCAAGGAGAAACTCCAACACTTAGCCATTTCTCCCAACATCTTCCTTCATGATTTTATCACTTCAATTCATCGTGCTCTGGCCCCGGCGTGCATCCTGCAAAACCAATAAAAAAAGAAGAGCATCAGAACACTTTATAATATAAAATCACCTAACTTACCTGACATCCATATTATGACTGCCTAGGTCTGAGTGATCTTTAGACCCAGTAGAGTTCATCGTTTTTCTCAAATTTCACTGCATCTTCAAATTTCTCGTGCCTTGGCCAGATTTTCCCCCTTAGAAATTTCATCACAAATTACCCAAGCATCCGTCTTGAACATTTGTTTCTCAGACTTAGAAACTTTTTAATCTTTTGCCTAGAAAATTCCATTCACCTGGCGTCCATCAAAAATCCTTATCTCAAAATTTCCAGCGGAGTGTGGAAAGCTTTGAAATCATTTCCTCATTGCAAAAATTCAATACCCAGAAAAGTTTTCCTTCAGAAAATGTGAAATTCATGTGTCTACCGACGAACGGGTTCATCTTAATTTTTTTTAATTTTGAACCTTAGAAAAAATGATTTTCAACAATTTTAAATCCCGTTCTTCACATCTGTGAACATCTCTTGTTGCTCTGACTTGAAAATATTTTATCCACCTCGCGAAGCAAGCACTCACTAACTTTTCCACTGGCAACTTTATTCGGGCTTTTGAAAAATTTCACACCTTCATCAGACTTGGGCATTTTTTTTCCTAGAGAAAACCCTTTGTACCTTAGAAAATTCCATTCAACTTTATTCATTTTCCTGTGTTCAACGTCTAGCACATTTTACTTCATTCTTCCATCACCTTGGGCGCATTTGCTAGGTTGGGCTTCAAAGTTACAACACTTGGAATATTTTTCAAACTCCCTTCTTCACAAGTCAAGGTGCATATTATACCATGAACTTCCAATTTTGAATACTTAAACAATTTTCCAACCTCCTCCAGGCAAAGGCGCATTTCCCCCTCTGGGGTTCCAATTTGCAACATTTAGAGAATTTCCTAGTCATCCTTCCAAGCTTAGGCGCATTTGGAGACTTCAATTTTCAAGACTTGGAAATTTTTTTTTTTTTTTTTAGTCTCTTCACATGCAAGGGCGCATTTCAGAGGTGCTACTTCAAGTTTTGTGACACTTAGAAAATTTTCAAATTCCTCTTCTCTTAAGCTGGGCGCATTTTAGCCTCTGTGCCTTCAATTTGATGACTTAGTCAAATTTTCAAGCCCTCTCACCCTGATGGGCGCATCTAGGGGTAGCTACCTCAAATTTGTACACACTTAGAAAATTTCTAAGCATCTCTTCAAAGCTGGGCGCATTTTGGGGGGGTGTAGCTTCAAATTTTCAACACTTAGTAACATTTCCAGCTTCCCTTTTCAAACTAGGGCGCATTTTAGCATGTGAGCTTCCACTTTGTGTCAACACTTAGAAAATTTTCAAATGTCCTTCTCCTTCTTAAGGCGCATTTAGGGGGGTCCACTTCTAGTTTCCATGCCTTAGAGATTTTTAACTTACCTTCTTCAGCTTAGTGGGCGCATTTCAAAGGGTGTGCTTTCACTTCTAATACTTAGAAAATTTCAAGGGTCCACTTATGAGTCAAGGCGCAAATGAGGCAGGGAGCTTCAAGTTTGTGTGCCTTAGAAAAATTTTCATCATCCTCTTCAAGGTAGGGCGCATTTAGGACCTCTTACTTCCATTTTCGAAACTTAGAACAATTTCAAGTCTCCTCTTCTCTTTCTAGGCGCATATGGAGGGTGGAGCTTTCAATTTTCTTACACTTGGTAAAATTTCCAAGCTCCTCTTCAAAGAGGGGTGCATTTGACCCATGGAGCATCCAATTTATGACACTTAGAACTTTTTCCATTCCTAATCCATGGAGGGCGCATTTGGGGTACCCCGCTCCAAGTTTTAACTTAGGCAAATTTTTGAACTCTTCAGGCTTAGGCGCATTTGGCAGGTGGTGTTTCCAGTTTGAAAGACTTAGTAAATTTCTCATGCCTTCTTCCCTCAAGGGCGCATATGGAGGCATGAGCTTTCAATTTTTTACACTTAGTAAAATTTCTATCCACTTCTCAAGCTAGGGCGCATTTAGGACCCCCCTACTTCCAATTTTTGAAACTTAGAAAATTCTCAACCTCCTTCAAGCTGGCAAGGGCGCATGTGTGATAGGGAGCTTCAAATTTGCAAAACTTAGAATATTTTCATCAACTCCTCCCTCAAGGGCGCATTTTACCCTTTGAACTTTCATTTTAACTTGCCTTAGGAGTTTTCAAGCTACCTCTTTGCACTTGGGCGCATTTCCCATGGCCTACTTCCATTTTTGTCAATACTTAGAGAATTTTCAATTGTCCTTCTTCCTAAGGTGCATTTTGGGGGTGCTACTTCCATTTTCATACTTAGATATTCTCATCCAAGTTTCCCAGGCAAAGCAAGGCGCATTTTGCTAGTGGAGCTTCCAATTTTCATGACTTAGAAAATTTTCAAGACTCTTGCCAGCTTGAGGGCGCAAATGGAGGGGTATGCTTTCATTTTTCAAACACTTCAAGAATTTTGATCTGTCTTTGGCTTTTTAAAGCAAGTTTTGATGCTGGACCTGAAAAAATATCAAACTTGGTGGATTTCTTGCCCTTTGCCGGATTTAGGGTGACTCGATCATGCTAACCCTAATTTGCTATTTTTAGAAAGTTTGTCAATTTTGCACTTCAAGCTAATTTCAAGCTCCAAAAAGGCTGGATTTTGCTTTGTTCGGATCCTGGTGACATGATTGAGTTGCTGGTGCCTGGTACCCGTATGCCTCTGCTATTTTTAGCAACCTGCTAAAAATAGTAAATGTTCAGAATGAGCTCAAATTTCATGTGCTGAATACCCGAAGTGTAGTGATCGTGGCTGGATTCTACATTTGCATGGCTGTCGTGTTCTGCCCTTGATTTTAGGAAACCCTAATTCTTCTGTACCAACTTGCTAAAACTAGTAAGTGTCCGACTTTCCATCCTCTACAACTCCGTTTGATCTGAAATTCGCGCCATAGGGTCTTGATCACTTGCTTGACCTGTACCTACTAAGACTTGATGTTGACCTGCTATTTATAGCATGTTTCTGGAGTGACTTACTATAAATAGCAACTGCTTGCTTTTGATAGCTCCACTGCTCCAATTGACTTGAAATTTGAATGGGGCGCTCCTCACCACGTGACCTTACTGCTGGCATCGACGCATGCAACTGATTTGCTATTTTTAGCCTGTTTCCAAACTGACTTACTATAAATAGTAAGTGTTCCGTTTGACTTGAAATTTTACCAGCAGATAGCCTGAAGGGTGCTGATCGCGGTGGTTTACACCGGTTTTCGAAAATTCTGACTTTTTACCCCTCTTTTCAGGCTCTGAGGTTGGAAACCCTAATTTGCTCTGCATGCGTATCAAATGATCTCTGTTTGTCCTCGTTTCTGCTGCATTGCGATCAGCTCATGATTCTGAAGTGCTAGGAAGTGGCTGCCGGGACGCACCTGCTAAAAATAGTATGTTCCTTACTGAGTGATTATCTCTGTTTGCATGTCACATCACTGCGAAGCTCTCGAAAAACCCATAAGGAATATGCCGACATGCAAAGAAAACCCTGACATGCAAACCCTAAAAATAGCCTCGGAAGGCTGAACTCTGAAAGTTGTCGTCTCGTTTTGCATGTTATACTGTCGCGAAGGTCTCGAAAAACCCAGAAGGAATATCCAGACATGCAAAAAAAAACTCTGCGTCTGAGCCCTGAAATTTGTCCCGGAAGTTGGACTGCTAAAAATAGAAAGTTGCCTGTTTCAGCTCAAATTTGCACACGAGCAATTTGATGTGCTCCGAATGCAGTGTGATAGTCGAAATCTCAAAAATGCTGATGGATTGCCTGTAATTGCACACTTACTAAAAATAGTAAGTACCTGGAATTCGATGAAACTTAGCTGAGAGCTTGCTGGAAGCACACTGACAACAACGTTAGTCTCAGATTTCAATTTATTCACCTCGTTGAATTCAAATTGGCGTGAACGAATCAAACCCTAATTTTAAAGACTTGGCCAAAAACCCAATTTATGTTCAAAGACGGGTACATCCCTAGATAGACAAGGTGAGAGAGAGACAACAGCAAAAACAAACCAAAAGCAAAGCCAAAAGTTCAACAGCAAAGCCAAAATTAGGGGGTCCCCATTTGCAATGGGGCGATGTGTGAAAAAGGTCACAACATATGGCGATAAGCCAATTTTTTTTTGTTTTCTCATATTACAAATTACAATCAATGCACCCGCTAAGGTTAGAAGATAAACCAAAACGTGCTGAAGCAACTCTAACCAGAATGTACACCAAGATCCCGATGTGGGCAAGGTGTGAGCATTGGTCAGAGGATCTAAATCAAATTGCTTATGCAGGAACTCTAACCAAGAATGGCGCCGATGATGGCGAGCATATGGTCAGAGGATCTTCTACACTACGAACTAAAAGGGAACTCGACACCAAGTATGTGCTACCCATTCCAGTATGGAGTGAGGGGCGACCATATGGCGGAGTGTTACAAAGTACAATTCTTGAAAGAAATACTGAAAAGCTGAAAGCACTCAACACCCAGAATGTGCTTGCTAACCCAGAGTGGGAAAGTAGCTACCATAGGGCGGAGGTAAATTGAATACAATATCAAATGCTGAAAGTAAAGATGAGCATTACAATTTGATAAAGCAAAACTCTAAATTGCTGTCAGTACTACTGCCAGCTTACAATATGGAAGATGATATCTTGCTAACAATGCGAATCAGCATATAACAGAGTTGCAACAATATTAGAGAATTTCTTTGCTGAGAAGTAAAGCTTAAACTGAAAGAGCACTAAACAGATCCAACCTCTTTTCAACTTGGGCAATTCCCAATGAAGCCACCGCAAAGTCTTTGAGAACTCTCAACACCCATCCAAGAATGAAGATGCAGATTTCTCCAAACTGTTATGACAGCCCTGTATTTTTCATCATATAACCAGCAGCATATAGATTTCTTGAATAGCTCGAAACTCCCTTACTACTTACTCAAATGGCATGATATTGAATGCAAAACACTACTAGCATGAGGGTGCTCAAACTAACAACAAAAAACAGACTTAAAAAGCAAACAATGTTTAATGCACAATTCCCAAGATAAAGCAGATGGTACGGCCCAGCACAGGGGCGATTTTTCTTTATAAAATCAGATACTTTTCTAAAAAATCCACAACCTGGCACAAATGGGCGCCTAGCCTAGACAGAAGGATTTATGCAATACCCATAACAAATATTTTTGTATTTTTTGATTTACGAATGAAAACACGGATCTGCTGTAGCTAAAATGCAATTTCTAGAAATCAGCTAATATGCAATAATCTGATCTAGACAGCCACAAGCTGATTACAATGCACACAACTCAAAGCAAACTCACAAACTAGACTAAATCACCACTAGTTGCTGTATTGCAAGCAAGAAGCAATGCCCGAGCTAGGAGGCCTTCATTCCTCGAAGCAGTTCCAGAGCCAAACCGGCAGCATAACGATACTGTAGACAAAAGATGGTGAAAAGAGAACCCAAGGCTTCCTTTTATAAGTTTCTGTTGACCTTCTCGAAACCCTAACTTCTTTTTCAGAGTCAAAACCCTAATCCCAAGAGATGGCGTCCTTTTCCATACATCTTCAATTTGACTTCATTTAATTAAATTCCTCACTTAGATAAATGCGTCCTCCTTAAGGCTTAATTTTGACTTTGATAAATTATAAAATAATCTTTAATGAAGGCGCCACCCTCAAAAGACCACTTTTCAAAACAACATAAAGTCAATAGGCTAGACCAAGGGGGTCAACGTTAAAATATAATATTAAAACGTGACTTTAATTAAATAGCTCAACTTATCTCTCCAAATGTGCCCCGAAGCCATAAATGACCAAGCCAACTGATCAAACTGAAGTAGGAAATCAACCATGCTGAACCCAACCGTAAAACTGCCAAAAATAGAATTTACTAAAAATAGTAAATTCCAAAAAATGCTCAGAATGCCGAGATGAACATACCACTGCGAAGCTCTCTGAAAACCCAGAAAGAATCCGCCATTGAATCCACCAACTCCAAGCAATGACATCCTTCAAAATAGGAAACGCTAATTTTACCTTCCGACTAGCCTTCGGGTCTCTGGAAAAGGTCAACGGTCACTGGAAAGATCAGGTTTGAGAAGGGGACATTACAGCTTTCCGTGTTAGTGACAGACATTTCAGAAAGAAGATTGATTGTGTTGTTTGTGGATGGATTTTCAGATCCATTGAGGTTGGATTAAGGCATTTAGTCCACCTACTTTATAGGATGCCATTAAAAAAGCAAGGGATATGGAATCTTCTACCTCCAAGAGTAAATTTCAGTCTAAGGGATTCCCACATAAGAAGGACAAGGATAGAAGACATTTCTCAAAGGACACAAATCAGTCCAATACTGTACCTAAAAAGTTGGATAGTGATCAGCTTAATGAGCTTAGATGCAAGAAACTATTTTTCCATTGTAGAGAACCTTGGGACCTATCGCATAAGTGTGCTATTAAGGAAAACACAAAAAAGATTGAATATTTTTCAGTTGATGAAACTACATCAAAAAATTCAGACCAGCACACCAAATTGGAGAGTAGTGATAGAGGAAAGCTCAGTATATGAGGCTGAAAAGGAACAAGGATATGGTGGTGCCATTTCATAACTTTCTAGCTTCTAGAAAGTTGGATCCTTCAGGGTTAGAGGGGTACTTTGTGGGTAGTGAATAATCACACTCATTGACACAGGTGCTATTCACAATTTCATTGATGAAGGGCTTGTTGTCAAAAGAGGAATGAAAATGGAAAATTTCAAAGGGTTTAAGGTAATGGTGGCAAATGGTTCTACCCTTAATTGTACATGCAAAATTTCCAACTTGGGCATACAATTGGGTGAGTATCAGTTGAGAGATGATTTTTACATGGTGAGTATAGGGGACACAAATGTGGTCTTAGGTTTGCACTGGATGCGTACACTTGGAGAGTTCACCATGAACTTGCACACGATGGTGCTTAGAGGCATGTCAGATGGGGGTGCTAGAGTAGTTTCCTTCAAAAGAATGGAGAGGTTGATTTGGCATGAATAGGTGGAGTGGGCAGCTGAGTGTATCATAATGCCTACAGTTAAGGAGCAGAAAAAGAGAGATAATCACCCAAATATTCAGACCTTGCTATCCAATCATAGCAAAGTATTTGGTAGTATAGCACCTGGTAGACCTCTTGAGAGATGAATTGAGCACGTTATTGAATTGGAGGAGCGTGCTAAGCCTGTGATTACTATACCATACCGTCATCCAAAGAGGCATATAAATGAGATTGAAAAGGCAATCAAGGAATTGTTAGACATGGGAGTCCCTTTGCTTCTTCTGTAGTGTTGGTTAAAAAGAAGGATGGATCAATGTGCATGTGCATTTACTACAAAACACTCAATAAAAAAACAATAAAGAACAGGTATCCCATTCCTCATATTGATGAGTTGCATGGTGCATGCTATTTTTGTTAGAAGAGTTGTCATTGATGTCAGGATTTAGCTTAAATCTGATCACTAAAGATGGATATTTCATTATTGAGCTCAATAGAGTAAATTGGTGATGATGGCTAATATTGGTAAATGCAAAAGTCAGTTTTGAGAAAAAGAGAGAGGTTGTAGAGCATTCAAAGTCATAGAGAAAAATGTGAATGCTGTGATTGTCACAGGTTGTATCACACTTCTGTTCTACATCAGATTTATTAAGACTGAAAGAAGAGACAATGTCAGTAATCATACCATTAGTAAAGAGTGTGATAATGACATCAATAAATCAAGACTATTGCGAATGATGAAGTAGAATCAAAGGAGAAAAAGATTAAATCTGGAACAAATATATTAAGTTTGATGAAATTATTAATATATATCAAATGGTTAAATCTGGAACAAATCAAAGGACAAGCTGGAAAGAAATCAATCTGAAGAAATGCGAAAGACAACAAATAGGAAGAAACGTGTTTACATCAAAAGGATCGATGCCCAGCCAACCACGAATTAATCAAACATTTGTTAAGGAACCCGATTATGAAGCAACACGGATTAATCAGATTCGTTAAGAAGCACAAAATAAATATTAGTTAAATCTAAAGAAGCATGTTTTAAAAAAAAGGAGACTTAAGAGACAGTAGCAAAAGACATGATTAGAAGAAAAAGAAACGTGTTTTGACTGTTGTGTCTAGACGTGAAAGACATTTACTTTTTGAAAAGAGACATCTTTTAGCAAAGATGCGAATGAAGCAATTTGAAGAAATGTGATCCATTGAAGTGGAATTTTGGTTTGACCGATTGTTGTGCTATCAAAACTAATCAAATAGATGTATTTATCTTAAAAGTGTGATTTGATTTGAAGAAGTATGATTAACTAAAACACGTGTTGATGAAGAGGTGCGAATAAACCAAAACATGTTTGCAAAAAAAAAAAGAAGCGATCTGCAGAGGCACGCGATTTTATAAAGAGATGCAATTTGATAAACTAAAGGCGTAGTTTATAAAGAGATGAGATTTCTGAAGGGAAGACATGTATTAATGAAAAGGCATGATTAATTCAGGAGGATCATATTTGTTAACAAATGTGAAGTGCGATTTTTTAAAAAAAAGGAGGGTTTCAGATTTGGTAAATAAATTAAAAAGAAGTGGTGTGATTATCTTTTCCAAGGCAAACAATAAAAATCAAATTAATCTAATTTGGGAAGACATAATCTTTTTCTAAGAGGTATGATTTGTTAAAGGGTTCAAAACCAATCAGATGTGTCCTTTCCAAATGGTTGCTATGTTTTGGAAACATATTTAGTTGGCATCAAGATCAGTTCAAAAGAGTGTGGTTGATAAAATCAAGAAGTCATAATCAGAAGCCTTTCTTCTTGTGTGGGCTAAGTGAGAAAAATTATATCACAAAGGCAGATTGGAGGATTGGCAGATTGCAGATCTGATTGAGGACAATTGCTTCATCCATCAAGTCAAGGTTGGTGCCTTGCATTAGGGGTTGGTGCTCCTTGTAGGCAGGTGTCTACTAAATGTTGTAGAGGTCTAGGTGTTCCTTGTAGATTTCATTCTACTAAATCATCTAGTTGTAAATCTGTAGGTTGATGCCTACTTGAAAAATTATTTCAATAAAATTGTGTCAACTTGAGGAAATTGATTCAAATCAAAAAGGTTGATTGTAGCAAGTTTAAAAGATTAAAAATAAAAAGTTTTATTATTGATTTACTGATTCACCCCCCCTCTCAGTAAATCTTTTGTGCTCTTCAATTTTTCCAAAATTAACTTAAGGTCAGGTTATCATCACATTCGGGTTAGGGAGACAGATGTGGAGAAAAAATGCATTTAGATGTCATTTTGGGCATTTTGAGTTCTTGGTGATGCCTTTTGGGTTGACTAATGCACCAACTATTTAAGTCATGTATGAACAGGGTATTTAGAAGGCAGCTCCAAAAGTTCGTTCTTATCTTCTTTAATGATATTTTGATCTTTTGTAAGTCTTGGGATGAGCACATAAGGTATCTTGAGGTGGTGTTGAGTATTCTAGAGGAAGAGTCATTGTATGCCAAGGAGTCTAAGTGTGATTTTGGTATGACTAAACTACTCCACCTTGGCCATATAATTATCTCTAAGGGTGTTAGAGTAGATCCAAATAAGGTCAAAGCAATTATGGAGTGGCCACCACCCATGAATCTATCACAACTCAAAGGATTTTTTGGGTTATGTGGTTTTCATAGGATGTTTGTAAAGGGATTTTCACAGATGGCAGCTCCCCTCACAAATTTGACTAAAAATGGGGCTTTTGATTGGTTTGATGCAACACAACAATGCTTTGATCGTTTCAAACAGATTATGTGTACTTGCCTAGTGCTAGCTATTCCCAATTTCTCTAAGTCTTTTGAGTTGGAGTGCAATGCTGCTAGAGAGGGGTAGTGTTGTGACCTTTTTCACACATCGCCCCATTCAAGATGGGGACCCCTAATTTTTGCTCCATTCTGGTCTTTTTGGCTTTGGTTTTTGGTCTCTCTCTCCATCTGTCTCTGTTCTATGGTCTACTTCTCGGGATTCCTCTGCCGTTGAGCTTAAAATGCAAAAATTCTGGCCAAATCTGAAAATTAGGGTTTTGTCTTCCTGGTCAGTACAGGGGTCGAATAAAGTGAATAACTTGAAAATTGAGCTTAACATTGATGTTAGCATGTTTCCAGCAGGTTCTCAGCAAAATTTTCATCCGATTCTAAGGTACTTACTATTTTTGGTAAGTGTGAAATTTCAGAGCAATTTGTCAGCTATTTTGAGATTCCGATCATCACACTGCATTCAGAGTATATCAGATTGCTTGCATGCCAAATTTGAGTGAAAACAGACGACTTACTATTTTTAGCAGTCTGGCTTCCGGCACAAATTTCAGGGTCCAGATGCAGAGATTTTCTTTGCATGTCTGGATATTCCTTCTGGGTTTTTTGAGACCTTCGCGATGGTATAACATGCAAGTCGAGACGACCACTTCGATTCACCTTAGAGGCTATTTTAGGGTTTGCATGTCGAGTTTCTTTGCATGTCGAGGTGATTCCGATGGGTTTTCGAGAGCTTCGCGATGGTGTGACATGCAAACGAGGGATTCTCACTTAGTAAGGAACTTGCTGGCTTGGTGTGTCTCGGCGTATACTCAGTGATTGATTCACGAAGCTGATCACGTGTTTGCGAAGCGAAAAGCGATCTTTTGTCGCATGCAATACAAATTAGGGTTTCCAGCTTCGGAGCCTAAAAATAGGCATCAAAAGTCAAAATCTTCAAAATCCAGTGTAAACCACTGCGATCAGCATTCTTCAGGCTATCTGCTGGTGAAATTTCAAGACAAACGGAGCACTTACTATTTATAGTAAGTCAAATTGGAAACATGCTAAAAATAGTAAATCAGTTGCATGCATCAGTGTCAGCCAGCAGGTCACGTGGTGAGGGTCGCCTCATTCGAATTTCACGTCGATCGGAGTTTGGGAGCTATCAGAAACATGAAGTTACTATTTATAGTAAACCACCCTCAGAAACAGGCTAAAAATAGCAGGATGATTAAAGTGGCAGTGCCTACAGGTTGATAAGGTTACGAGGATGCTACGTTCAAAATTTCAAGACAATTCAAGCTTCAGAGATGCAAATTCAGAGAACTTACTATAAATAGCAGGGCATGTAAGCAGACGAAAGGTGATGAAAATTTGTCTAAGTCTGGAAGTTCGTCCTCCTCTACATAAGAAATGCGCCCATCCCAGCTGGAGGCATAAAAAATTCAAAGTGATGCAAGTTCGTCCTGCTCAGGGGTCAAAATGCGCCCAAAGCACAACTGGTCAAAGAAAAGTCAAAGTGTTCATCCACCTCCAGGGGCAAAATGCGCCCAAACTTGAAGAGGAATAAGTTGAAAATTTTCTAAGTTTGAGACCTCGTCCTTCACCAGGGGTAAAATGCGCCCACAAGCAAGCTGGAGACATTCCAAAAATTTCTAAGTATAAAAAATTCACCTCCTAGGCCAAAATGCGACCAAAAGGCAAGGAAGTCAAATGGTCAAAGCAAGTTCATCCTCCTTCCTGGGCAAAATGCGCCCAAAGTGAGAAAGGTCAAAGGAGTCAACACTTTTTATCCTGCAAGAGGTGCAAAATGCGCCCAAGGCATGCCATGTCAAGACAAAAAATAGAAGCCGAAGAGTCACATGCCAAGGCGTTGGGGTTTCATTCTTCTCTCTCACACATGCACTCATGCAAAGTCAAAGGAGTCAATAAGGTTTATCCTTCCCCCATGCTAAAATCCGCCCAAAGAGGGCATATCAAGACAAAAGAGGGAAGTTGAAAGGTCACAAGGTGGCATTGGAAAAGAAGTTCGTCCTCCTCTACATAAGAAATGCGCTCAAGTTCAAAAAGGTCAACAAGTCAACAATTTTTATCCCTCACCTAGGTGGAAATGCGCCCAAATGAGTTAAGTGAAGACAAAACAATGGAATATGAAGAGTCATCCCTCTTGCATGTTCAAATGCGCCAAGTTTAGCTGGTAAAAGTAAATGCAAAGTGGGTGGTGGTGGTAAGTAAGGTAAAAGGCGAGTAAATTCCTCAATGGCATGGTGAATACAAGGTAGATGCTAGGCGTTATTCCTTTCCTAGCCTCAAATGCGCCCAAGGTGTTGTAGAATGTTGCAAGGTGTGTTGGGCGTGGTTTTTTTTTTCCCTCAAGTGTGCTATATGCGCCAAGAGTGGTGGGAGTTATAAGGTGTTAGAAATTTTTTTAAGACGTGTGGAGTATGGAGATATTTTCTAGGCGTGGTTTTATCCTCCTTCAAGTTGTATATGCGCTCAAGGTGGTGAGATAAATATGCTAGGCATTGGAATATATCCCTCATGAGATATAAAATGCGCCCAAGGCATTTAAAAGAGAAATTTTCTAAGTGAGTTGATAAAGGATTCCTCACCACAGGCAAGATGATAGATAGATGAAAATTTTCTAAGGGAAATTTTTTTTTTTTTAAAATTTTCGAAGTGATTTAAAATTTCTAAGGCACAAAATGTTTTCTCCTCTAGAAAATATGCCTAAGTCTGGTGAGATGGTGAATTTTCCCGAGGTCAGAGTGAATTTTGCCAGTGATGAAGTCAAAAGATGTTGGCAGTGCAGGAATAAAATTTTCCAAGTCAGAGCAACAAGAAATTCTCAGAGGGGATCGAAGAACGGATTTAAATTTCACAGGGAAATATTTTCTAAGGTTCAAAATCCAAGAAAATTAAATGAACCCGTTCGTTGGGTACCCATAGGTTCGATGCGTTCTGGAGAAAATTTTCTTCTGGGTATCGAAGATTATCGATGAGGAGTTGATTTTAAGGTCTTCCACAGCTTGTTGAGGATTTTGTGATGAAGATTTTAAGTGGGCACCAGGTTGATGAATTTCCTAAGGGAAATTTGAAGATTTTCTAAGGCAAGTGTGAAGAAAATGTATTTTCAAGGCGAAATTCTCCAGACGATGAATTTGAAAGAAGCTGCCTAGGTGAATTTGCTTAAATCCTTCGTGAAGATAGTTTTCTTGAACCAGAGGTGAATAAAACCAAGGTTGTCAGAGCTCCAGCAGGTGAAATGAACTTCTCAAAGATGATTGAAGAGGATGGATTGAAAATTTGGCTAAGGCATTTGAACGCGAAAACGATGAGCCCTTGAAGATCAAAGTGCTAGAATCAGGAAAGTAAGTTGAATTTATATTATGAAATGATCTAATACCCCTCTCCTTGCTTGTTTTGCAGGAGAAACCTCGAGGCCAAGCGTTGATGATTTAAGTGATCCACGATGATATTACAACCTTCGAAGGAAGATAAAGTTACAAGTTTCAATCTCGAAGGAGGAAAGTTTGCAAGAAAATGGCTAAGTGTTGGGACTTAGTACAACTCAAAGTGACGAAGATGAAGGCCCTCAAGTGGAAGGAATCAAGGAACAACGCCAAGAAAGAAGATCGAGAACAGTGTGAACGCGTCTACAAATGGAATCTTCCAGAAGGATGATGGTGGACATTATGGCGCATTTATTACCCCACTCTCCTCTGTGGCGGTTTTTAGGGCAATATTATTTAGGGCTGAGGTGGCACGATTCTGGCCACTCTATTGATTGTAACCCTAGCCGTTCTTTGGGACTTGGCTAGCTATAAAAGGGGGAGTCCCCCTCATTTGTAATTCATTAGAATCAGATTATAGTTAGGCAGGATAGAAAGTTAGAGATCGAGTAGGCGTTGAGAGAGTTAGATAGTGTAGTATTGTAGAGCATTTTGCATAATTTGGAGAGAGAAAGTTTTCCCTTTGAAAACTTTTGAAGAGAAATTGTAACACATTTTATGATAATAGATCTTTTCATTGATGATGGAATTTGTCTTGTCATGAAATGCTAGCAAGGTTTCTTCTTCCTTTCGTATCCAAGTAGATTAAATTCATGCAAGTAGCTTACTTTGGTGTGTGGTGTTTTATTGAGATAGCTTCGCTTTATTCCATACCACTAGCGCTTGTTGATGATAAGTTCGCATTGGTGTTGGAGATTATTTTTGTTTAACCGGTTTGTGGTTTACATGCTTATATGCGTTGTTCGATGGTGTATGTATGTTAAACTATAACTTGAATACCTTCGCTATCCCCTTTGAAGATTGCACCCGATTTCACGTGTCCGGCGGAGCTAGGTGAAATCGGTTGAAGTCTATTGAAGCTTGAAGCTCACATATCCGCATTTAGAATAGAACGCATAAACTTCTTAGGCCCTACACTTTTAAATTCAGTTCATTTCGGTTAGAATTAGGAAACTTAAGCTCACCGCCAAATCATTTGAATCACACGAAGCCCTTAGTCTACTGTTTGTTGTTAGCCGTTGACAATTGTGTAAGTCCCCTTGACATACCAGCAATATCACATCGAGCCAAACTGAGCCTATTCGCACTCAAGGAACCTTGGAGTTGAAAGCATGATCTTACTCGCAATCTTAGCATGCTGAATACTTTGATCAAGAGAGAATAGGGAAGCCATTGGCAACTTTATTCTGTGTTGGTGCGGTCTCAAAAACCACGTCAACAGGTAGGTGTACTGTTAATGCAGGATAAGCATCCAAATGCTTTTGAGAGTAGGAAGTTGAGGGATGTTGAGAGGATTTATTCGATATATGACAAGGAGATGTTGGCCATTGTGCATGCATTGGCCAAGTCACACTCTATTTTATGGGAGGGAGATTCATTATTAAAACAAACCATAATAGCCTCAAGTACTTTTTGATTCAGAAGGATCTTAATGATAGGTAGTAGAAATGGGTGAGTAGGCTATAGGCTTATGACTCTGACATTGAGTATGTCAAAGGAAAGAAAAATATTTTTGCTGATGTATTTTCCAGGAGACCTTACTTGTGCTCCTTAGTTGAGATATCTGTTGATTGGAGAGAGCTCATTACAACAGAATATGTTAAGGATCCTTGGGCTACAGATATTCTTGATGGTATCACATAGGATGATAGGTACAAGGTAACTAATGAGCTGATCTTTTACAAAGAGAGGATGAAATGTCCCACCCTAGGTGGACACTTGCTAATTGGATTTTTGCCTTGATTGATTTGTTTGTTCTTTCAAGTTTTTTGCTTGTTTTGAATTTTAATGAGATATATTGCCATGGAATATAAATGACATATACAAATGCAAGGCAATGAAAATTCTAGAAAGTGATACTGAAATAGTTCAAATCTGATTTATTTTAGCCATGCAAATACAATGTATTCAAATTAGATTTTTTATACAATGCTTGAGAAATCAACTAATGGCTTTCATATCAGATTTATCATTGAATGCTTTTTCAATTAACTCATACCTGGATAGCCATTGCAACATAGAATTCAAATCTGAAAATTGTTTCAGCAACTAGCAAAACCCCTGTTTTGGATGCCTATCAGCAAACATGAAGTTCTCCACAATAATTATGCATTGGATATCTATCTATGACCTGGACGCCCCTAATGGATGAAGATTGATTCAGCTCAGAACATAGGCATTTTCAGCCAAGGTAACCCCACGCCTAGCAAAGGATGCTATATGGCCCAGCTGCTAGTGATTGGTACGGCCCACCAAATGCGCAGCAGCAATAAATATTAAGGAATGATCAGCAATTTAAACCCTCTTAGATATAACTCTGATCACCAACATTGTCCTTCCCAAACCCCTAAAATAACTTCTCTATTTTGCACAATGTGACTTCAGAAGCAAAGCCACTAGACCATTGCAACCCTTGCGTGATATCTCACACCTATAGGAAATAAAATCAAAGAGATACAATGTTCTCCAAGATAGATTGCAGCTGAAAACCTTTGTCTTCACCTCCAAATGCCAAAGCACAAAAAACCAAGTGTTGAAAATGATCAATGATAATCAATTTGCTTATTTCCCAAGCTTTTTATACCTCTCCAAGATGGCACAATTTCTAAGCCTTTTAATCATTAAAAATATAACATGAAATATGTTTGCTTTTGTTATTTTATAATAACATCTCATGTGGGCGCCCAAGTTATGATTTTAAATAATTGACTTTATATTATAAAATAGTCATCAATTATACAGTTAAATATATCATTAATTATTTCATTATTATTAAAACAATAACTTTAATAATAATAAATATACCATAACTCCATAAATAAACCTCATTTATTATTCTGACTTCACCATCGGCTAACCCACTGCTCACTTTTCCCATTTAAATACATTACTATAAATAATAAGGTTGGCCTCTATCACCCAACTAACTTACCATAAATAGTAAGTGTATATTAATGAAACGAGAAACCCCTAAATAACAAAGCCTCTAAAAATGCCAAGGATCTTGAAATATCCCACATCGATTTGAGATATTTGCAAACTTATTTCTGCTCTTTTTGTTTTTAGTTTTGAATTTTTTTGAAGATATTGCCAAATAATGCATAAAAGTACAGAACAAAGAAATGCTGAAGCACAAATACAACATTATATCAGATTTATTAATGCCATGAAATTTACATTGGAAGCATTCATACCCGGATGACAATTACTCATCTTGAAAAGCTCTGCAAAAACCCTGAAGGATGAACTCTAGGAAACTTATGAAGCTTTGTGATAAACTTTGAAATAAGATTATCTCTCAGAACGACCTTGGGTGATCTTCCACGCCTATAGACATTCTTTTTTTCAAGGGTTTCGTCCTCAAGAAAGCTTGAATCTTCAAACTACCAACAAACCATTGCTGAAGCTCTTCTCCAGATTTCTCCAAATCAATAATAATAATCATGAATGTGTAAAATGAGTTTCAAATTCCCTTTATAAATCTCAAATTGCATTTGACTTCATCTCATTTAATTTGCTTTTAATTCCATTTTTTTTTCCCTCCTATTTGGTGCATAACTTTATAATATAAGGTATTCTTTAATAATCACTTATATCTCCCTTTAAATAGGCACTTAAGTTTATATTATAAAGTGCACAATAAAAAACTCTTATGTCTTTTAAATATAAAGTCCCTTTTTAATAACACACTTTATTATTTGGCATTATTAATATTAAATGCATAGGACCAAGTTAACCCATATAACTCCAAGATATAATTAGGTCACCATGCCAAACATAGTAACTCTACCAACTAACCATACTAGTGACTTACTCTAAATAGTAAGTATGCATCAAGGTCTCCTGAATGGCCTCCGAAAGGACGCACCACAAATAAATTGGAATGAAGAGCTGTAGAATATTGAAACAAGCACCCAAGAGTTTGCTGTCGAACCAAAGACTACACTCAAAAGGGTCCCCTTAACACTAGGTTAGCCTACGGGGACCAGTTAGTAGACTAATCGCTGCGCCAAACCACTACCTAGGAAAAGGGTACATTACAGTTCGCCTTCCCCAAGATTGCTTGTCTGCAAGCAATCTTCACTTGAATACCAGGATCCCAAATCAATTTGTAGAATGCCCAATAGTGTATCGACTACATCTGTTGGGTAGAAATTAAACCATGCTCAGCACATCTATGAACAACTACCTCAATGTAGAGCAATCTATTGAACTTAGAAATCTCTAGATCCCATAACCAGAATGGAAGTCTTCCATACACATCAACTGTTGACTTCCACTTCGCTACACTGATATAATCTTCACCATGCTGATAGTGGTGAAGCAACATATCAGGATCCAACCCAACTAATGAGCCAAACCTGTTACCACTTGGATCCCAACACACCAGAACCTCACATCTGTCAAACATGAGGAGACGGTAGTAACTCAAAGTGCAACATCACAATACCTCCCCCCAAACTCTGCAGATCTCTTGTGGATGTGATGAGTGTCTCCCATAGGTGCTGAAAATAGTGCAACAACTCCTAGTTTGCTGATATAAAACAGATCAGCACCCTCTAGACTAGAAATCCAACCTATGGGAAAGCATACCAAATTGTCAAAATCATAGGGTGCCAAAGTACCAACCCTATGCCACTCTCCAATGCTAAGGAGATGATACAACTCTCCTCCAAACTATCGAACAATTGCTGTCCTCCAAGGATAATGAGAAGAAACCTTATCCCCATTAATAGAGCAGTTTTCCCCTACCAACTGATGGAGTGGATTTGGAGATGGAAACACTCCATCCCAAAATGGATGATATGAATCCCGAGCCAATCCACACCTACGCACCATCAAATGATCGATGTGGACTAAAAGAGAAGTGATGAACACTCCTTACTATGCAGTCGAGATGGAAAACACCTACTTGAGCCAATGATTGACCAGCATAGTCCTCAGGAAAACTCACCTAATCACTCTCATCATCTGAATCAAGAGGTGGCTCATGTCTCCGATTTTGAAGGGCTGATTGGGTTGATGTATTGCAAGTCCTCTCTGCAAATCCAATAGCAAGGTTTCTATCTAAAAGCAATTGGAGGTAACCTAACTTAATTTCCTCCAAAGCGTGCTTGACAGTCCTCAAACTTCAAATAGAAGTTCCAGTTGAGACCCCGTCCCGACTCTCCTCAAATTTTGTTGACCAAAGGAGGTACTCGACAAATTTATCTATGATTTCATTCAGAGGTTATCCAAGAGCTTTATTGTTCAGATTTTGGGGTGATATTGCCAAGGTTGTCATATCAGATTTTGAAGGGAAAATTGAGGAGTTTTTGAGCAGCAGCTTATTGACATATTTCAGCATTTAAACACTCCTTGGTGCTGGCCATACCATTCCCAGGCTGATCGTACTTCTGTGAGAGGGGCGTGTGACTTTGGAAGCCCAATCACCTAGGGTTTGGGGTGCTTGTCGAAGGAGATAGGGGTCCTCAAATGTAAGGAAGACTGAGCAGCAATCTTAGGTTTGAACAGCAGCAGTTTGGAAGAGATTTCAGACCTTTATTGCATTTGTAGTTTCCATATTTTTGCAACAGCAGTTTATGGGTATGTTACAAATGCCATAATAAGTGATTTATGATGATTAATATGTTGTAAAAACCCCTACTGTATCAAATATATTATGACTAATAAATCTGGAACAATTTTCAGTCTATGGTTATTCCTAAATTAGTCGATTACAGCTCTTTATATTGTATATATTTCTATTGGATATTATTGTGGTTATTTATCTGTATTCCAATCAAAACCGCAAAAACATATCAGAAAACAAATACACAAAATAAAGTATAGGGTGCTTATTACAACTCCAACCATCTATAAGGAAAATATCAATGTAAATGTAAATAAATCAGGTAAATTTCTGTCTGACATTGATGGGATTGCATGTGAAGCATTTATGAAATTGTGTATGTATGGTGATAGATAGGTATATAATGCATAGGATCTAGCAATTATCTGAAGCCTAAATAATAACAATTAATAATTCTAAATAAGTAATAACTAGACTAATAGCTATTATTGTAACAATAATAACAATATGAAATTATGAATGATAATGATTGTATTGAAGAGGCTTAAACATCAATTAGTTGATAGAGATTTTCTTACAACCTTATAATTTCATACATTGTGCCTATTTATCACTGAAGAGGGATCTAGAAAGTAGACCTGAAACTCTTATTTTTACTATTTAGTAACGTGGATCAAAGACAGCAATACTCAACTAATGTTTTTAAAATGAATATATGGGGAAATAATCTCAAAATCTAATGAGATCAGGTTATTATATAAGAACAACATATTACTGAGTCATAATTTTATAATTTGAATTAAAGTTCAGGAGATGTTAAGTTAGTTCTACACGTCCTATTCCATATTCAGTTTTAAAATTTTGCTGAAAATGGAAATTCCTTCACAATATTGACCATCTTGCACATTTGTCCTTCATTTATACGTGTCTTCTAGTTATGGTTGTCTCTATTGATGGCAGTATCTTAAACAATAAATCCAAATAATGGTTTGCTGTCTTGCATATGTTAGGTGAACTTGTCTTCTTTATTATAACTGTATTGCACTGCGGTCTTACTTTCCTTTATATTCACTGATAACAATGCTTTAAATGTGCAGTGCTGCCCCACACCTTAATATCAACTTGCAAATGAACTATTGGCCAGCGATCAGCTGCAATCTTGCTGAATGTCAGGAACCACTTTTTGATTTAATTTCCAACCTTTCTATCAATGGTCGCAAGACATCGCAAGTGAGTCTTGTTTCAGCAATAAGTCTGCAACCATTTGAACGTCTCAACTTGTGTTTTGGTAACAATTATTGTTCATATTGTGTTGACGTGAAATTATTAAGACTGTATTTTGGCTTATCACTTATCGATGAATATTAGGTGAAAGTTTGGTCTAATACATAGTTTGCAGAATTGGACTTGGCAAGTAATCGGAAAGACTTGGCAACTAAAAAGAGTATTTAAATTTCTATAAACACATTTTTTGGTAAAATTCAGTTACCAAATGTGTCAAATGAGTCTAAAAACCATGGAGAAGTGTTTTCTATTAGATTTGATTCTTGAATAGAAATGCAGTTCAAAATTGCATCATCATGTAGAGTTGGATACAGTAGTTAACTGATAACTATTATGAATTTATAATGATTGTCTTTGAAAATCATCATGATGCAGAGCTGGATACAATAACTAACTAATAACTATTATGAATTCATGATGTTTGTCTTTGAAATCATTGTCATAAATTGCATATCTAGGCAAGTAAAAAGTTAATTTTTTTTTATAATTTTTGTCTTTGGGATGTAAGGCCCACCAGCTGATTGGGAACATCCCT
>VDFB02102695.1:0-27844 GCA_007258455.2 Sequoia sempervirens | reverse complement strand
ATTGTATGATAGCCAATCTGAATTGTGCGCCACAACTGTTAATAAGTCATGGTTGGAGAAGCCTAGACCATCCACAAAGAAGATGCCTAAGAAGCCGTGACGGACAAATTTTAAAGAGGACTATGGAGATATCATTCTGATGCTGAACAGGATAGCCGGCAATCCACAAGGCATATATTTTGAGACATGGATGTATTATTTTATAGATGAAATCACTTCCGGCGTGAAGATGTTCAACTGGTCCCGAATGATAAGCGACAATCTTCACGAGCAGCTGACCAATTTGGAAAAGACCAAGTCTTTTCATATGAGCTCGTACATTGTCTATTTGTTGGCCAGAACATAGAGATACTCAGGACTGATTTGCAAAGGAAAAGTTGGCAATGGGGAGAATGAACTCAAAGTCTTATGACTGCTACCCTCAACTTCAACTTAAGGAGAAATCTCATTTCAGGCGGGTGCACGATGCTTTCGTAATGTATATCACAAGAATACTTCAAGGAGGAACGCACCAGAGGCTGAGTCATGAAGCCAAGAGCTTGATCAGTAGATACGGGTCCTGGTTTATCCAGTTTCCCAAGTTTATGTATGTTATGATCCAGGGATTCACTGGAAATCCTTACAAGCTGCCTATCTATCCAACAAATCAGATGATTTTGCTTGAAGTCCTGAGACAACTGGAAGATTTTCAGAACATCCAGAGGCCAAGTAAGAAGGTGGCTATTACTTTCCCATTCTTTATTGGGAATATGTTAGAGTCCTGTCTGTCAGCACAAGCAGCCGAGAGCACCAGGCTAGAAATTCAGTGGTACCCATTCACAGCCTATAGGTCTAAGGCCAATTTTGACCCGCATCATCACATTCGGACCGTGGATGGGAGAAGATACAAGCACATAGTAGACTTCGAGGACTTCTGGGCGAACGCCGCTGATGATTCTGAAGTCAAGAGAAGATTATGGTCTAGAGTGTCGTGGACTTTATGAGGGCAACCGAACTTTGCCGGGTGCCCGATCAGTTGCAGGATGATGGAAATTATGTCCAGCCGAGCTTCGAGGAGAGCCGACCTCTTCCTTCTGTGAAGTGGTCAGAGCCTGAGCATTCAGACTTGGCTACATTCATGAGACCAGTGATTAAGTACTCTCAATGGTGGGTCGACCATCAGGTCCAGGAGTTGAGGTAGAAAAGAATAACACTCACGTATGATTTACTGAGCGAGACAGAGTCATACTCCTCCAATGCTAGTGCATCCTACAATGATGATTTAGTTGAGATTGGCGAGAAGAGGAAAGAAGTAGTTGCAAGCATAGAACCTACTCCAAAGCGACAGAAGATGGAGCCATCTCGTTCTGCGGCGTCTAGAAATATTGATGAGCTGGTGGCTACCGCAAATGAATCCTTGGTCGAGATGATGAGACCTTCTACAGTTCAGGAAAAGGACAATGAACTGATCCAGTTAGATGACGATGAGCCCCCATCTCCTACAGGCACAGAAGTACTGGGTTCGGATAATGAAATGGAAGTCCAAAATGATGACTTCAAAGAGGGAATGATTTCTGCCCTCAGAGGAGTCTTGGATATTCCAAATGAAGGGAACGTTCAGGAGGAGGATAGTATCGAGCAACCTACCATTCCGGATTGGCTGAAGGAGAGGATGAAAATTCAGGCACCAGTTTAGGTTCAAGAAGAAGATGATACTGCGGATTTCTTGGCAATGTTGGAACAAGTTGCTACTAAGAAACCTGCCAAGAAATTTTACACCATTCAGAGAGACGAAGCCGACAGCCATTCCATACATATCACAGTACCAACAGTGGATAAAGCACAAGATGAGATCACTCCCCAAGAATATGCCATAACCACTATAGACCTTGGCCCAACAACAAAAGGCCAGGGAGTGGAAGAGCTGGACAATTTCGTCTCAACTATCAAGGCGAGATTGGAAAAAGAAGTGGCGAAAAAGGAGTACAAAAGGGAGGTCGAGTGCCTGAAGGAGTATATACGACATCTGACTCAACCACTCAATCAAGGTGATGCAGTAGCTCCTCTTCTCAATTCCTCGCAGGAGATGGCCAAGGATGTGGAAGAAGGGATGGTCACAGCCAGGGAGGCCCAGGAATGGATGGCAAGCAAGGGCACAGAAGCAGCTTCGTTCATGGAGAGATTGACGCTTGCCTACGAACAGACTTCTTCTTTCCTTTCCAGATTGGCTGACATGGCGGAAACTTGGGACAACCTCCCAGATATTCAGGAGAGGCTCATTCCATGCCTCAAAGTATTGAAGGGCGTTCCAAAGGAAGAATTGGTCGAGGGAAAGGTGATTGCTGCAGGAGCGGCTTATGATTTTCATCATTGGTTTTGGGCAGTGACAATACAGAGAGAGGTTTTGGAGAAGGCGAAGGCAGATGGGTTCAGAGTTGAGGAGCAAGTTAAAGAAATCCGGGGGAAGATTTATATGATAGCTGCAGATGTGTTTGACAGAGAGATTGTCCGGGAAAACAACATGCAGCTGGAGAGGTTGAAGCATAAGGTTCAGGAAGTTTTCTTCTCTACTACTGGACCAATTCTGAGGCAGGATTTCACAAAAGTGGCGAACCTCTTGTCCATCCGAGATGATTTTGTGAGACAGGAAGCGGATTGGGAGAACACCTTCGCTAGATGTGCTGAGGATTTGGATGGACTGGAATTCAGGATAAGCTTGTTGCTACCAGTCACGATGGAGGAAGTCGTCACGATCGTGTCCAGATTCGTCGAGCACAATGCTGCCCAAGAGGATAGGGACGCCTTCCCTTGAAGATAGCTCCAACTGCCACCTCACTGCTTGTTACTACTTGTTTACTGGTTGTTAACTGATGTTATTTTGGGCAACCCTAATTAGGGTTGGGTTGTATTAATCTTGGCCGTTGATGTTGTTTGAATCTTGGCCTTTCATTTGATTTTGAAAACTCTATTTAAACTTGTGATCTCTCACTTTCATTTGTGTGGAGACAGTGTATGAAATTGTTGCATTAGACTATTTCCGATAATAAAAGCTCTTATGCATGATTTGCTTTGAATCACTTTTATTGTTAAGTAGTGAGCAAGGTTGCATAACTTCTTCTACCATAGATTAGAATTAGATTACAATTAAGTAGAATTTTCTTTGAATGTTTGTTAAGTAAATGCGAGATTGATCGTATAGATTAAATGGTGAAATATTGCTCATACTTTCTTCGGATGGATGACTTTCATTCGATGCGTAAAGTTAGCCTAAGCTTGTGATTGTGGATGCTTAACTTTGGTCTTATTCGAGGCTTGAAACTTATAATCACACCCTTTGAAGATTGCACCCACTTTGCGTAGTTGTCCCAGGGAGGTGAAACAAAGCGTGGTTACTCCTTTCACCTGATCTTTACTGTCTCTTGAATTCCTAGGCATAGAATAGATCCTCTAAACCCTTATCTTTTTGCATTTTTTTTTGAGATCCAAACTAAAAGTCCCAATCAAAGAAGCCCTTAATGATAAATCTCTCTAAGTCCTGAACTTGTAAGGAATTCTTAAATGTAAGTCCCTTTGTGTATTACCAGCAAATCACAATGCCCATTGAGCTTATCCACATGTCATGACCTGACGAAAGAAACCTTGGAGTCGCCATATGATCTTCTCGCAATCTTAGCATACGCGGTGACTTTGTTCAAGAGAGGATAGAGTGTTTTTGGACATTTTATTCTGTGTGTTCGGTGGATGATAAAACGTACACCAACAGTTTCAATGGAAACCAAACTAAAAAAGCAATAGATGTTTCAATAAGCACTTGGTTTATGTTTGTAATTCAACTTAGGAACTATTTATCGACAATAATAATCTTACTTAGAATTTTGTGATGCTCTCTAGATGGTCCCATTAATTATTTTAGTATCTTTTGTTCTTTAGGGCTTGTATCTTGTGCTTCTTGTAATCCTAAAACATCTTCATTCCAACTTCTTTTGCATATTCATTTCCATGTTGCGGAATAAATTGTGCACCGTTGATGCAATAGTAAAGGACCAATGGAAACCAAACTAAAAAAGCAACAGATGTTTCAATAAGCACTTGGTTTATGTTTGTAATTCAACTTAGGAACTATTTATCGACAATAATAATCTTACTTAGAATTTTGTGATGCTCTCTAGATGGTCACATTAATTATTTGAGTATCTTTTGTTCTTTAGGGCTTGTCTGCATTGGAGCAAATGGATGTCTCTTCTTTATGATATTTCATGTCAGCCATCCTCTTTGAAAGAAAAACATTTTATAGTACAGAAAAAATCAAGGCATGCATCAGTTGAGCTTACATTGAAATCTCTTTTCAACGAAAGGTAGAGTGACTAATGTTTGAGCCTTTGCTTCAAGAGCCAAATAGTGTACATCCTTCCATAAAACAATTAATTCTTTCTATAACAGGCAGATCAGATCCCCTTTTAAGGAATCCAATATTCTTAAGTAGATTAAAGAAAAGTGTTTGATATATAAAAAATTGAGGTTTGTTATGAACACTGTCGAGGAGCAGGAGGAGCAAAAAGAGCAGGATGTCCATTAGAGGATGCTTTTCAAACAAGCGCTTAGGTGTCAACGATTTTTGGCAGCAAGGACTTGCACTTCCATGATAGGTTAGTGGAGGTTGGAATAGATGATGAGGATAAAGAAGATGATTGGGAAGTTTCCTTAGGAGAGGAAGAACATTTGTCTCTTAGGGGGTTCATCTCAACTCCAAATGGTGGAAAATTAGTGGAAAATGTCGAGTGGTATACTCTTGTAATTGGTTGCAAAAATGAATTGAACCCATATCATGAATGTTCAGATTTTTGTAGTTCTCAGCTTGAGGCTCAAAAGGCAAGGGTCAGGATCTCTGGTAGGTCTCTGCTCTATCCATTAAGGCTGCTAAGTGGACTAGAGCATCAAGTCAAGATAATCTGCTGTAATATGCAGCCTGGTTTTGCACTTGTTTTTTTGTTTTTTGTTTTTTGATTAGTGTTTTGAGATGTTTTTGCAATGTTTCATACAACAATATATCGCAGCAAAAGAGAAGATATTACAATTAGACTTTCAACTCAAAACTGAACATTACATAGAGGATTCATAGCTGAAAATTCCAGATTTTTCTACAGGCTTAAATATTTAGTTTTTCATCAAAATACTAACAACCCCGTTCATAAAATATCTCCTTTTATCTAAATCAACAATACCCAAAAAACTTGGGAATTACAAATTTGGAACTCACAAGAGAAATATGCTTCGAAACCCTCTAAAATGGATGCCAGCTGCAGAAGTCACCTCCAATGGTAGAAATGTTGCAAGCACAATGCTCTCCAACCTTAGATGACCTCAAATGATGCAATACAATCTTTAGAAACCCTAGCCGCCCTTCCAAATGATCAAACCTCCCTCCAAAGTGTACGACCAGCCTAGGAAGATGGTACGGCCAACAAGGGAAGCACTTAAACTCCTCAAATCTGTCGTTGATGTATTCAAAACTGCTCTACAATATGATTAGTCAAATCTTAAATGTATCCGTATTGCCCAAACTGTGAATGAAGCTCCTCCAACCAAAATAACAAAGATATCAACCAAGTGTGAATCTGCAAATGAGCTCTCAAAAGGGCTTTAATAATAACTTTAACTCCCAAAATGGAATTTTCCCTTTTCCCTCCATTTTTCCTACACTCCAAGTTGGCAAATTAAATAATAATTTATTTAATTCAAATCTCACCTTATATCCCCTTTACCATTTTATTTAATTGGGCACAATACTTTATATTATAAGGTATTCTTTTAAAAACTACTTATGTCCTTTAATATAAAGTCCTTTTTAAAAATATATTTTAATAACACATAAGGTTAAATACTTCAATTTAACTTTATAATTAACGTTATTAAAAATATATACATAGGACCATAATAAGACCAATATTAATCCAGAATATAAGTTTGCCATCATGCCCCATATAGAAATACTACCAACTAACCATAATAGTGACTTACTATAAATAGTAAGTATGATCAAAATATTTGAATAGGGTTCTGAAAGCACCCATGAACTCCCTGGTAACACTGATATGGGAAAAGACACCAAGTGAGCTCCAAAAAGGTTGATTGAGCAAGTCTGCAATCACCCTCAAGGGGACCCCTAACCACCCTGTTAGTCCACGAGGACGAAGTGATGGACTAACCTTTGCAACAAATCACTGCTTAGGAAAAAAGGGATATTACAGTCCGCCCTCCCCAAGATTGCTTGTCCCCAAGCAATCCTCACTTGTATAACTAGGCCTATCCTGAATGTCGGGATCCCAAACCAGTTTGTACAATGCTCTACCAAAAATCCACTACTACCACTGGATAAAAATAGAGCTAAACTTAGCAGCCCCATCAAACACTAGATCCCAAAGCCCACAAGCCAATTGGAAGCCTGCCATACTCATCACCTGCTGACCTTCGCTGCACGACTCTAATATAATCTTCACCAAACTGAAGATGGTGAAGCATCACATTGTGATAATCTCCACATAACCCTCCATGGGAGTACTCCATTTGCATCCCATGGACAAATTTGGAATTTGTCCTTCCTGTCTCCTCGTGGCTCCTACTGCACCAATCTAACTACACAAGGAATGCCAAACTGCTCAAAATCTGCTCCTATATCATGTATTCCAATAGCATAATTATCTTGTAGAAGCAACTCAAGACACTTGTAAGATTTGTCCCCTTCCTCCATAGAAGGAAACGCCTCATACCAACCATTCATCTCACACTTGTGTGTCTTCTACATCATAGTCAAATCAAATGTGAGTGGGCTGAAAGAAAAAGAGTATGCATATCTCATAGTGAAATGCATCCACAAACTCTGATGGAGATACTGAACCAACACTAGGAGTCCATTCTCCATCATAATCATCAAGAGTCTCACATTGTATATCAGTGGGTGAAAAGTTTGCACCATCATGCACAATCTACATACCAGGCCCAACTGAAATATGCTAACCAATTTTTTCGTTGAATTGCACAACACAAACCAGCACTTGGCCAACTTGATTAGCGTTAGCTACACAACCAAAATCTATCAAAGCAACTCTAACCAAGAATGCGCCCTAAAACCACTTAAGGAAGAGGGGCGGGCATATGGTTAGAGGATCCCTAGGATTCAACTCGATACAGAAATTGAATACAACTGAACTGAAAATAAAACTCAACGTCAAGAATGTGCACTCAAGATCCCAGTGAGGGCGAGGTACTAACATATGACGGAATAATTATTACAATTGAAAGTAATTATAGGCAGATAACCAGCCATGAAGAATCAAACTATCTAATTCATCCGCTGCGGCGGGCATCCACTTAGGAGTGGGAATTCACCACTTGATAGTGGGTACAAGAGAGATACAAATTCACTTCTCCACACTGGCGGTAAACCATCCAGGGGTATTTAATGTGAAATTTAAGAAATAATTGCAGCAATAAGGGATTGGAACAGTACTACTGTTTACAATCTTACAATATGAGAAATAACTGCAAATTATATCAGAATTACAATAGCTTTCAAGCACATAGGTATTGGATGATTCCACACAATTAATTATCTCTCTAAATGCTGAGCATGAATCAAAAATCAGATTTTCTAAAGTCTAATAATAATAATCAGCAAACTGAAATGAATAACCAACAACTATGAAACCAATAAAATGTTCATAACTCATCCAATATACCTCTGAATTGAGTGGTGTCTTTTGCAGAAGCCTTCTAGGAGGTAGGCGCCCAAAACAAGATCACAAAACAGCATCAAAACTCCATATATAATTTTGGCAGGAATTCCAAAGCTCTCAAGAATGGTACGACCCTCCTTGAGGGGCGATTTTGACATATAAAATCAGCAACTCAAAACTAAAATCTGCTAACTTGTGGAAGGGGTCTCCCAAAGCATAGAAATCAGATTCTTAAATGCCCAGAACAAAATAAAAATTACTCACAAAGCTGTATACAAATTTGACTTTTAGCTGTGACTGCATCAACAACTTCAAAACTGGAAAAAATCATCAAAATCTTCAACTATTGAGCTCAATCTGCTAGTCTGATTTGAGAAGCAGCAAATGACCAACTAGGTGTTGTATTTCAAACACGAAATTGGTTAATGGCTAGGAGGTAGCATCCTTGAAGCAAAATATCAATTGTCATTTCGACAGCATAACTTTAGCATAATTTCATGGATACCAAATGCTGGAGTAAGCTTCAATTTTATAGAAAAGAATAAAACTCATCAACTTCCCTTCAAGGCACACCAAAAGCCACTGGAGAAACTTTTCAAATTTCCAAAATATAAATCCTTCAATAAAATGGCGTCCACTTTCCAAGGCATTAAAGACTCTATTAAATATTTAATTCTTCCTTTTCCTTTTATGAAGGCGTCCCCCTTCAAGTCCACCTTTTAATAACAACTTGAAGTTATTTCACTAGGCCAAGGGGGTCAACAGCAAAATAGAACATTAATTGCCTTGTAATTAAAAACATGCCACAAAAACTGCATATTGAAGTCTGCATCAAAAATACCAACTGCTCCAACAAGAAAAGAACACACTGAAGCACTGCCAATAGGACCACTGCTAAAATTAGTATTTACTATAAATAGTAAACACCCAAAAAAATGCCTCAAACCTCCAAGCAAGGAAACCCTAATTTTACCTCAACGAGCCTACGGGTCTCCGGAATAGGCTGAAGAGTAACTGAGCTGATCACTGGTGAGAAGGGGACATTATAGTCCGCCCTCCTCGAGATTGCTCGACCTCAAGCAACCGTAAAGATGGATGCAACAAAATATGTTCTCCTTCCCACGTGGCATCTTCAATAGGCAAGTTCCTCCATCTAACCAAGTACTCCTTGATTGTTCTTCTTCTCAAGGAACGCTCTCTAGTGTCAAGAATCTCTTCTGGAATCAACACCAACTGACCTTCCTCATCCAATGGAGGTAATTCTGAAGTAGCCACAACATTGTGCCCAAGTGCCTTCTTGAGGTGTGACACATGAAAGACGTTATGCACCCTACTTTCAGCTGGAAGCTCCAACTCATATGCCACTTCACCAATCCTTTTGGTGACTTTGAAAGGACCATAATAGCGTGGCTTCAAATTTTCTGCACCACTCTTCTTAAGGGAAGATTGTCGATAGGGCTGAAGTCTCAAGTAGACCATGTCTCCCACTTCAAAAGATCTCTCAATACGCTGTTGATCAGCGTATAACTTCTGCTGATTTTGAGCTTGTTGCAAATTTTCCTTGAGAGATTTCAAGATGTCTTGGCTCTGTTGAAGCATATCCTTTGCCTGTGGAGCTCTAATATCACCAAACACCAAATCTACAAAGTTAGAAGCATCATAACCATAAAGAGCCATAAAAGGAGACATCTTAATTGACATATGATAGGAAGAGTTGTAGCAATACTCTCCCAAATGAAGCCACTTAATCCAAGCTCTTTGCTGCCCCGAAACATAATTTCTAAGGTAGCCTTCTAGCCACTTGTTGACAATCTCGGATTGCCCATCTGTTTGTGGATGATAACTAGTGCTTTGAGTAAGCACTGTACCACTCAGCCTGAAGATCTCTTGCCAAAAAGAACTTAGGAACTTGCTGTCCCTATCACTGACAATGGTTTTAGGCAAACCATGCAAACGGAAAACTTCTCTAAAGAATAACTCAGCCACTTGAGTTGTTGTAAATGAAGTTGTGATAGCATAAAAATGTGAAAACTTAGTCATCTATCTACCACAACAAAAATACAATCACATCCTTGCACCTTAGGCAACCCAGTGATGAAATCCATTGCAATGCTCTCCCATTTTTTATTTAGGATTGGCAAGGGCTGCAACAAACCAGCTGGAAAAGAATGTTCATTTTTATTCTTTTGAAAAATAGAACATTCTCTTATGTAATTCATGATGTCATCCTTCATCCCTTTCCAAGCAAACCTTTCTCTAATCTCCTTATAAGTCTTGAACATGCCTTGATGACCAGCAAGAGGGACATCATGAAAAGATTGTAGAATCTTCTTTTTAAGCTTAGATTTAGGCACTAAAAAGATCCTACCTTTATAGTGAATCAACCCATCAACCAACTTATACCTTTCATCATCCAAATGACCTTCAATCAAGCTGGTTGCAAACTGATTTTTAGCATAATCAGCAGCGATTAACTCCTTCCAATCTGCTGAAACCTCACAAAGTGACTGCAAATGGGGTCTTTTTGAAAGAGCATCAGCCACTACATTATTTTTCCCTTCAATGTCAAAGTCATAAGCTTGGAGCTTACTTACCCACTTTTGTTGTCTTTCATTTAAATATTTTTGGTGCATAAAGTGTTTAAGACTATTATGATTAGTCTTAACAACAAATTTACTTCCCACCAAATATTGACGAAACTTAGATAATGTGTGCATAATAGCAAGCATTTCTTTGTCATATATTGAGTAATATTTTTCTGCTCCTCTCAACTTTCTACTCTCAAAGACAATGGGATGCTTGTCTTGCATGAGAACAGCTCCAACTCCCTCACCTGAAGCATCACATTGCAATTCAAAGGACTTTGTGAAATCTGAAATCAGAAATATTGTAATATCTTCAATATCAAACCCTTGCCAAACTCAAATATGATTTTTACTGTTCACGTCACTATAGCGGTACTGTAGTGGCACTATTCACGTCATTGTAGCAGCAGACTAAAAACTTCTAATCTACACAATATTCTTTGATGTTTTCTGAAGTATGTGTCTCCGATGATGGTTCTTTCAACAATTTGAAAACTGCTCTTCAAACCCTTGTAAACTTCTGAGATTTTCACTCCAAATAAGCACAATGTAACTTCAGAAGCAAATCCACCTGAAACAACAACCCTTAGATGCTATATCACACCTGTAGGTTGCTCAAATTAGAGAGAATGGACGTTCTCCATGATCAAGTTGAAGAAGAAACCCTAGTTTTCTCCTCAGCCAAAGCTTTACAAATTTCATAAGTGTTGAATCAACAATGCCAAATAAATTTGCTTTTTTGAGTGCCTTTTATAATCCTTCCCAAATGACACGATTTCCAATGCATATTTAATCATTAAATATAATATAATATATTTGCTTTTGTGGCTTTATTAATATCTTCATTTGGGCGCCCATACCAAGTACCTTTATAATTTGACTTTATATAATTAAATGCACTTTTATAATAAAGTCAATTAATCATTTAATATTCACCTTTATAATTAATTATTATTAAATTATTACTTTAATAATAATTAAAACACCATAACTCTATTAATAATCAACATTTATTTACTCTGACTTCACCACCAGCTAACCCATTGCTCACTCTACCCATTTGGATGCCTTACTATAAATAGTAAGGTTGGCCTCTATCACCCAACTAACTTACTATAAATAGTAAGTGTATAAAAACATAGCCAGAAACCCATGGTGATGATCACCTCTGAATAAGCCAACGAACTGTTGGAGGAAACACCAACAACTACCGTCTGGAGAACCCATTAACTCCCACAAGAGGCCGTCTAATCACCATTATTAGCCTACGAGGACCTAGTGATAGGCGAATCCTCCAAACTCCGATGCTCACTAAAAAGGGGACATTACAATACAAGTCTCAAAAGAAACCATCTTCTCTGTACAAGGTTGTCCAATAACAATCTCTACACTACCAATGTAGAGTTTTGTGCCCATTTCACCGGTGATGCTAGAACCTGTAGCCAAGATTGTTGTGTCTGCGTCATCAACACTCCATCCCACACTGAGTGGTCTCCTGTGGATGTGAAAGATACCCAACCTTGGCGCATAGAAACACATACCAACCCTTACCAAGCTGCTGGTATAAATCAGAACAACACTATGCAATTTGCAAATCATGTCTATGATGGAACAAAGGTATCTCTGATGTCAAAGGATGATAAGATCTCATCATCAAACCATCCTCCAACACCAAGGTGGCAATCCCAAACTCTCCTATGCATCCAAACAATCGCTCTCCTCAAAGTGTACCTTGAGAATTCTCTAATCAGCAAAGAAGGACAGCCATCAATCAACAATGTAGGAGGTAGAAACCAATGGGTTAGAGCTGGAACACTTCTACCCTCATGCATAACTCCATCAAATGACTCCATGACATGAGTCACTTGTCCTGAAACAATGGTGGCCTCATACTCCTTGTAGGAATCTTCACCACAAGAAGACTCCTCAAGCCCATACAAATCTGAATGTTCCCCTTGCTTGACCAACACAAGAGGCACTTCGCTTGCATCTTCAATGTGAACGATAGAAGACTTCACACTACTACCTTCATCATGAGCTATGGTTGCCAAAGATGTCCAAACTATTGTTGTAGATGTAGATTGAGCCAAGCTTAACTCCAAGTAAAGCTCATCAACCTAGATCTTAGATTCCTGGAGGGCCATCTGAGTGCTCTTCAAGGAATCCATGGAAACCTTAAGCTCATGAGAGAGCTTATCAACTTCCTCTTCTTTCCCTCTCAATGCACCTAAATAAATTACAGCAAGATTGAGGAGATGAACTTGATCTGATAGCAGATTTAAATAATTTGATTTCATTGTCTCCATAGCTATTTTGATTTCCTATAAATCATCATGAGAGGCTTCCTCTTCAAAGCCCTTTTTCCCTCCCTCAAGTTGAAACTTCCAAAGGTGATTTGCAATCAACTTGTGAGAGCTATCGAAATGTGATAATGCTGCTACAATCTTATCTTCACTAACCTTCAGTTGGTTCTCCAAATTAGGCTTATGAACAATGCTAGATTCATTTGATGAAGTAACTGATTGACCTTGAAGGACTTGACTCTCCCCAAAATCTTCTTCTATGATAACCTCTTTGCATACTAGCTGATTTGGAACTAAGGAAGCGGTTGTTCCAAAGACAAAATCATCATCATCATCCCACTTAATTGTAATGTCCCCAATTTTGCGAGCATCAGAGTTCGATGGATTTAGCCTATTATGCGACCCTCGTAGGCTGATAGAATGGATAGAGGGTCTTGATGGAGCTTGGCTTGGCTTCAGTTGTCAGATTGTTATCAGTTGGCTTTGGTTTGGGCTCGTTCGGACACTATTTGCTCGGATTGCTATTTTTAGCAGTTATTGGCAGTCAGCGTGGGACCCCTGCTATTTTTAGCAGTATGGATGGATTATGTTCAGAATCACTTCATTGTTCGTCAGCTTCAGACGGCTCGAGCATCGGGTTAATATTGAAGGAGATATTAATATTTAATTGATTTAATTAAATATTAATTACTGGAGCATTATAATATAAAGTTATAATATTTTATTATAACTTAAGTGATTTTTGCTAAAGGGGTCGCCCATCATTGAAGGGGCCACTTTTAATTATATTTTATAATTAAAAGTGCTTTCGAAAACTATTGAAAAATTAAAAAGAAAAGTTCGAATTTATTTAAATAAAACCTAATTGAGAAAATTCGAACTCTTGAGGAGATATAAGGGTTTCATTGGGATTTGAGCTCATTATGTTTATGAAATCAATTTTTGATCAAGTCTTCTTCAGAGAACGAAGCCTAGGGTTTCAGTTGTCTACAGGCATTGGAGAACGAGCCATCTTCAGTGTTGCAGTTCAGAGGCTGTGAAATATCAGCTGATCTATTGCATTCAAAGAGATATCTTCATTCAGAAGTTATCACAGAACGTTCACAGAGTTTTCTTTCAGCTTGCTGCAATAATCAGGTTTTCATCAAAATACCGTTGCCTTTTTAGTTGCATGTTATCAGATCTTATTTGTAATCATTTCAGAAGATTAATATAATAGTCTGGCATCAGTATTCGAAATAGATTATGTTGTTTCCAGAGCTGTATTATTTCATTTAAATTTACATGCAATTTCTTTCAAAATCGCACTTCAATGGTTTACTCAATAAAAACGTTCAAAAATTAGCAAACCAGACAGTTACAGAAAAACAGGGAGAACAGGGGTTTCTACAGTGGTATCAGAGCCTGAATCCTGCCATCCTGTGAGGGTTTAGGAAAGAAAATTTACAGATTAACCAGGGTTGTGAATTTCAGAAATTAAAAGAAAGAAATTTTCAGAATTACAGGGTTTGAAAGTTTTTAGAATTATATCAGGTGATTTTGAGAATATATTTATTGATATTCTTGCTGGTTTGATCATCATTGTTCCCGGTCTGGAAGAAATCCATTAATTTGATATCCAATTAGTTTGAGTAAATTACAGTTTCTATATCACTCTGAAATTAGAGATTGGGGTTTGAGGAAATCGTGGTAAAGGAGCAATCACAATTGGAGGATAAGACAAGTCCGATAAATACTATAGCAAACTAAGTCGGGAGCTGTTTGCAGAAGAGACGAAACAGGGAATAAGACAAGACTTGTCCACACCGGTTGAAGGTGACAAAATTCAGACGGGTCATTAATCAAAGGAGACGTCTTTTGAGATAGCCACACTTGGTGGCGTTTCATAAAGGACAAACATTCCTTTTACTAATCGTGTCCTGACCAGCGCATTCTACAAATTTCCGCAAAGCCCAAGTGCGGATGAAGTAGACAATTATCTTTGGCGCCACATCTTGTATCGGGAGCTTTTTGCTCACCCCTTCCCATCGCACTTAAATATCGGGCCTTTGAGGGGGGGACGATAAAATCAAAAGCAGAGATTACCATCGCATATCATTGTCGGGTTCTACTTTGACAATCGTTTTTTTTCTGAAGGTGACGGAATGGTCAAAGATAGCCGGCCATGTCTCCTATAAAGAATCAATACAAGGAAGGTCGAAATTTCCTGGAGCCGTTAGAATAGATGCCGGAATGATATTCGCGTCATATTTATGTGTTGAGGGAGTACTGAATAAGATAAAGCAGAAAGTAAAAGAAATCGTATATTCACAAGAGACCAATAGTTTAAGTCCGCCAGGTGGGAATAAATTTGGCGTCAGAACACACAAGAGTGTTTGTCTGATGAAATATCAATTTATTCGGGAGGATTAAATATATTATTCAGGGGCCCGTGTTTTACTTTTAAGGGAGACGCGATTTAAAATAATTGAAGGAGAACGCATGTGTATGATTTTTTGACGGGACAAGGAAATTCGGGAGCTACTTACTAAAGACGAATTCCAAAATGGACAAATGTAATATTATTTTGCCAGCAGTTGAGTATTGGTGATTAGCGACGGGAGCTGCCTGAAAGCTAAGACGTGGCCATCAATTTATTTCTGAAGGAGCTGCTTCACCATCAATAATCATTTGAAGCTAAGTCAACCGAACAAGACAAAATTTTGAGGGAAAGAGACGTCTTCTGCAAATACATTTGTCAAGGGGGTCGCTATAAGAAAGGATTGCTTTTAAAAAATTAAAAAAAAAAATTTAAGATGCACCAAATAAGACATTACGGGAGCTGTTTTGCTTCCTTATAGCAACGCATCTTGTGTAGGGACCACACACAAGCTGGGACAAGACAAAGATCGCAGTATTCTAAGCTTTGCTTCTTAAACGGATGAGACAAAATCTTGGAGAGATCGAATTACTAGTGATTTGAATAATATTCAAGGGAAGCGGCTAGGACATAGTCGCACTTTGTAGGAAGACAATTTGAAAAAAGATAAACTCTGGAGTTACCAAGGACGAATTTCACTAATCATCACAGTCGCTGCCAGCAGGGTGTAAGGAATTCGATGTTGAAAGAAGTTGAATGAATTTTGATTTATTGTCAGTTCTTCATCACTGCGTCCAACCAGCTGAATCTAGTGCATTCACAATCACCAGAGGATTCACGGGTTGAGTTCACCGTTGCAGTCAACAACACTTCCCAGGTTCCTGATTTACTATAAATTCTGATATGAATCTGAAAGTACTGACATTCTGAAAGTATTGACAAATTGCATTGCCAATCAATTTGCATTGTTTTGGCTTATAGTGGAAAGTCATGCTTATTGTGACGCATTGTAAATTGAAAGCTATCATCTTTGGAGATACTGTTTGTAATCAGTTTACACAAGGGGATTGGATGCATGACACTTGTTTGACAAAATGTCTAAACTGAAAATTTACCTCAAGATCGGGCAAGGCCCTTCACAGTGAAAAAAGTCAGTAGGTTACTTTCATCACATTCATCCGGTGGGAAAATTAGCAGCTACACAAGTCAGCTTGAACAGTGAAAATGGGCGTCATGACAACATTGTCCAGCAATAAACAGGCATTGAAAGAACTTGGACAATCCCAATACGAGTTCAATCAACAGTTGCTGCGTTTAGAGCATATGCTTTCAGAGCTTGGACGGTCTAAAGGATCCAATTCACTTCCTATCATCAAAGGTCCGACATCGCAAAACAAAATGAAGTTGTGTTCATATTGCGGAAAGCCGTACGACTTAAACCATGATTGCCCTTTGAGACCTAAGGGCAAAGCGCATAGAATAATGTGGGCTCCCTATGAGGATTCAGAACCTAAAAAAACCAACCAGCAAAGTAATCGTGAAGAATCTAAATCTGAACATGATGTCTTTTCAAGTGAGGTGTCAAGAAGCCTCTACAATGAGTTTTCAGCAGTTGGTGATCTGTATACAACTGATCCTAGGGAAGCTACACCTAACAGTCCTGATTTTCATGACAGCGATGATGAGACTTTGCATGAGTATGAGACAGCAGTGTTTTCACATGTGCAAAATGATCCTATTGAATTGTCACATGAAAGTACTCCGGAATTGGGTACTAATGATGCATTGTATGTAGAGGATTCATGTCAAAGTGAATCTGATTTTTCAGATCAGACCTTTGAAAACAAGCTAGAAGGTTCATATGTTGATATGGAATCCCAGGATCATGCTTTGGATGGGCATGCAGTTACTTTGGGAGTAGAAGTGTGTGAAGATACTGTCATACCAGCAACTTCTACCTTATCAGTTGAGCCACCCTTTGAGGTACATAGCAGCAGTACCTTAGATGTTGAAGTGTGCATGGATGAAAGCACACATGACGCTGCTTATCATGAGGAGAGTGAGGACGAATCAGCCTCATATCATAGTGCATATTGTGAACCGGGAAACTTGTATGGAGGTCATAGGCTACAAAGTTCTCACCATTTGGTTGGGCAACTAAAAGTGAATGACAATATGATTGCCACAACCATTGAGCATTTTGATGTTGCTCGTCAGATGTTAGCTACCTATGGTTGGAGTACTCCTTTGACAGATGAGCACGGTGATAGTGGTTTTTCCCTTACAGAGATACATGCACTGCGAGAAGCGATTGGAATGATGAAACAAAATTACCTAAAACTACTTACAGACAGGGATTTTCTTCTCGAGTGGGATTGCATTTGTTATGATGCATTGCAGAGGAAGGAGGAGCAGGTTGATGAGCTCACTCATGAGCTTGAGGTGACTATGGACTCGTTGAAGAGTAGTCAATTGGCCCTTCAAGAGTCACAGTCACGGTTGGAGGAGTTGACCGTGGAGTTGAGGTTGGCACAGTCTCCACCAGCTGCAGATACGATACAGTTATATACAGAGGCAGTTGATGAGGATCTTATACCCACGGGTTGTAGTGAGGATGTGGTTACATCTATCACGGATATTGGTGCAGTCAATTCAGCTGGGATGAGTGTTTTGGTTGAGAGCTCTTGTGATGAGATGGTTGATTTTTCCGTGAGTTGTGTAGCAGATCACGTCACTACTTCATCGTCGTCACAGGAGATATGTGGGGCATCATCCAGTATGGAGATTTGTACTTATGCTAATTTGTTTCCCCAGGACTATGATGGACAGCCATTGACAGAGGTGGGAGCATTTTATCTTGATTGCATCGTGAGGAGTGTTTATCACTTCTCCTTTGGTCCACACACGGAGGATTCGATGATGCATCGGTGTGGATGGCCCCGAAGTTATACCATCCGTTGTGGGATGGGTATTCACCATCTTCAGAAGATGGGATTAGCTGGCTGCAAGCGTCCGACTCAGCTGTTTGCGGGGGACCACTTGCAGGAACAGCTATCAGTTTTACATCATGCCGATATGTATCCAACTGGGTTTGCTACTTCTATGTCACAAGGTTTTCTTATGGGTACATGGTTACAGGAGGACTACGGTGTCAGTTGGCATGATGGCTTGGTCAGTTATCACATTCATGAGGGTTTAGCAGAGGACAGGGAGAGATTCAGTGTAGCAGATGCTTCTAGAAGTTCTTTTCAACGCATGACAGATGGATGTGAATTCAGATTGTATTGAGATCCAGGTGGTGACAGTTTTGGCACTAAGTATTGGATGGGTCCCATTGGGTTACTTCACCACTCACAACATGGTGAAGTTGGAGGCAGTAGAGCGCAGTGGCAACCTGAGGATGATAGACACGACAGACTTTCACTCTGGGTCTGGGATCCAGGAATAGCTTGCCAGTTGTGTTTTGTTGATGCTACAGAGACGTAGAGATGTGTGGGACACTTTATAGTTCTTCTTTTGGGCCTTCCGTGGAGTTGGGTTTCTTTCGTAGAGATTGCTTGAGGACAAGCAATTTCAGGGAGGGCGGATAATGTCCCCAATTTTGCGAGCATCAGAGTTCGATGGATTTAGCCTATTATGCGACCCTCGTAGGCTGATAGAATGGATAGAGGGTCTTGATGGAGCTTGGCTTGGCTTCAGCTGTCAGATTGTTATCAGTTGGCTTTGGTTTGGGCTCGTTCGGACACTATTTGCTCGGATTGCTATTTTTAGCAGTTATTGGCAGTCAGCGTGGGACCCCTGCTATTTTTAGCAGTATGGATGGATTATGTTCAGAATCACTTCATTGTTCGTCAGCTTCAGACGGCTCGAGCATCGGGTTAATATTGAAGGAGATATTAATATTTAATTGATTTAATTAAATATTAATTACTGGAGCATTATAATATAAAGTTATAATATTTTATTATAACTTAAGTGATTTTTGCTAAAGGGGTCGCCCATCATTGAAGGGGCCACTTTTAATTATATTTTATAATTAAAAGTGCTTTCGAAAACTATTGAAAAATTAAAAAGAAAAGTTCGAATTTATTTAAATAAAACCTAATTGAGAAAATTCGAACTCTTGAGGAGATATAAGGGTTTCATTGGGATTTGAGCTCATTATGTTTATGAAATCAATTTTTGATCAAGTCTTCTTCAGAGAACGAAGCCTAGGGTTTCAGTTGTCTACAGGCATTGGAGAACGAGCCATCTTCAGTGTTGCAGTTCAGAGGCTGTGAAATATCAGCTGATCTATTGCATTCAAAGAGATATCTTCATTCAGAAGTTATCACAGAACGTTCACAGAGTTTTCTTTCAGCTTGCTGCAATAATCAGGTTTTTCATCAAAATACCGTTGCCTTTTTAGTTGCATGTTATCAGATCTTATTTGTAATCATTTCAGAAGATTAATATAATAGTCTGGCATCAGTATTCGAAATAGATTATGTTGTTTCCAGAGCTGTATTATTTCATTTAAATTTACATGCAATTTCTTTCAAAATCGCACTTCAATGGTTTACTCAATAAAAACGTTCAAAAATTAGCAAACCAGACAGTTACAGAAAAACAGGGAGAACAGGGGTTTCTACATTGATCTGATAGCAGATTTAAATAATTTGATTTCATTGTCTCCATAGCTATTTTGATTTCCTATAAATCATCATGAGAGGCTTCCTCTTCAAAGCCCTTTTTCCCTCCCTCAAGTTGAAACTTCCAAAGGTGATTTGCAATCAACTTGTGAGAGCTATCGAAATGTGATAATGCTGCTACAATCTTATCTTCACTAACCTTCAGTTGGTTCTCCAAATTAGGCTTATGAACAATGCTAGATTCATTTGATGAAGTAACTGATTGACCTTGAAGGACTTGACTCTCCCCAAAATCTTCTTCTATGATAACCTCTTTGCATACTAGCTGATTTGGAACTAAGGAAGCGGTTGTTCCAAAGACAAAATCATCATCATCATCCCACTTAATTGTTTCACTAGATGATGCCATGCTTTCTTCATGTAGAAGAAATGGGACAACGTTAGAATCACACATAGAATAATCAAACTCAACTGTCTCACCAGGAGGTACCACAATCTCTAGATTCCCCACGAGGAGACTCATGCAACCTTTACCTGTACCAACATTTGTCTCTCCCTCATTACAAGCCATTGCGTCATTCTGTTGGAATAAATTTGAATTAGCCCCCTCTTCCTTTGTTGAGGAAGCAAAATCAGATGTTACGTCCTAAAATTCTGTGTAATCAGTTGTAATGGAAGAAGCACCTGCAAATTCGATTTCATCCTTAACATCACAAACATTAGAGGCAACTTCCTCTGTTACAATCATTGCTTCTATGACTATTTGCTCCTCGTCTAGCCTCTTCACCTATTTATTTGTGCATATGTGATTCGGCTCCCAAAACCCCTTGCAAGTGAAACAAAGATTTTTTTTCCTAAGCTCATTCTTACTGATTTCTTTTCTCCCTGTATTGAAAGATTCCTTTCCTTTAGTATTTGCTTTCTCTTCATCTGCAATGAGAGAGTCTATCTCTTCTGAATGCTCTAATAATTTCGTTAAAACCTTATCATATTTTTGAAGCTTTGAATCATTTTTGTCATAATTTCCTGCATGAAATTTGTCATCTCTGATGAATCACTTGACATACTAAACATCAAAGGAAGTTGTAAGCTAGACACTAACTAAAAAATGAGCAAGCAAGCAGCTGGAATCCACTAACTGATCAGAAAATTTCTGCTATGAACATTTCATGCTAGAAGCCACTGGATGGCAGAATCTGCTACTCTAATACCACTGTAATATGCAGCCTGGTTTTGCACTTGTTTTTTTTTGTTTTTGATGAGTGTTTTGAGATTTTTTTGCAATGTTTCATAAAACAATATATTGCAGCAAAATAGAAGAAATTGCAATTAAACTTTCAACTCAAAACTAAACATTACATAGAGGATTTATAGCAGAAAATTCCAGACTTTTCTACAGGGGTAAATACTTAGTTTTTCATCAAAATATTGACAACCTAGTTCATAAAATATCCCTTAATATCTAAATCAACAATGCTCAAAAAATCTGGGAGTTACAAACTTGGAACTCATAGGAGAAATATGCTTTGGAACCCTCTAAAATGGACGCCAGCTACAAGAATCACTTCCAATGGTAGAAACGTTGCAAGAATGATACTCTCTAGCCTTGGATGACCCCAAATGAAGCAATACAACCTCCAAAGACCCTAGCCGCCCTTCCAATTGATCAAACCTCCCTCCCAAGTGTACAACCAGCCTAGGTAGATGGTACCGCCAGCAATTGAAGTACTTAGACTCCTCAAATCTGTCGTTGATGTATTCCAATTTTCTCTACAATATGATCTCTCAAATATGAAATGTATCTCTAATGCCCAAACTATGAGTCTCGATTTGCAATGAAGCTCAACTGTGATTCCTGTAGTGAAATCGCCAAGAATTCTCCAGACTGTGTCTTCCAACAGCATAGAGAATGTCACCTGTGAAGGTTTTCGTCCTTACAAACCCTTGAAGAAGAAGAACCAGCTCCTCCAACCAAAATAACAAAGATATCAACCAAGCATGAATCTGCAAGTGAGCTCTCAAAAGGGCTTTATAATAACTTTAACTCCCAAAATAGAATTTGCTCTTTTCCCTCCATTTTTCCCACACTCCAAGTTGGCAAATTAAATAATAATTTATTTAATTCAAATCTCACCTTATATCCCCTTTAACATTTTATTTAATTGTGCACAATACTTTATATTATAAAGTATTCTTTTTAAAACCACTTATGTCCCCTTTAATATAAAGTCCTTTTTAAAAATATATTTTAATAACACATAAAGTTAAATACTTCAATCTAACTTTATAATTAACATTATTAAAAATAAATACAAAACAATAAGACCAATATTAATCCAAAATATAAGTCTGCCATCATGCCCAATATAGAAATACTGCCAATTGACCATACCAGTGACTTACTATAAATAGTAAGTATGATCAAAATGTCTGAATAGGCTTTTGAAAGCACCCGTGAACTCCTTGGTAACACTGAGCTGAAAAAAACACTAACTGAGCTCCAAAAAGGTTGATTGAGCAAGTCTGCAATCGCCCTCAAGGGGCCCTCTAACCACCTTGTTAGCCCATAGGGATCAAGTGATGGACTAACCTTTGCAACAAATCATTGCTTAGGGAAAAGGGAACTTTACATTTGCTAAGGTAGGTCTCTGCTCTACCTTTTGGATGCCTAAGCCAATGGTGTCTTCCACCCCAATCTCCTCCTAGGTGCACATGTTTTGTGACTCAACGAGAAAATTTCTCCACCAAACAGCAGTGAAAGGATGACAAAGGAGTAAGTCATCAGTGCCAAAGGTTAGATGAAAAACATCAAGTAATACTAGGGATGCTTTTTAGTGGCTCAAGGCATCTAAAGTTCTTCCAAAAAATCATGAAAACGAAGTAGAAGGGGAAAGTTTTTCCTAAAAGAAAAGAAGCAGAATGACACACTTTGTTGGTGGTTGAGCCATGAAGAAGCTTGTGAAAATTATCAAACAATGTGGAAATGGTCAAGTGGTTCATGCCAAGGATAAGTCAGAAAAATGGAGGTCCACTTTTAATTGGGCTTAACCCTCTTGAAACTCTGCTGAAGCTATTGAAAAGCTTGCAAACCTTTAATTGAAATCTTCCATAGCCAATGAAGGAGAAATCAGTCATTCAAGTGCGCATTCTAATGGTATAAACCCAATAAATATTTGCCTAAACATTGTTGGTACCCCTACAAAAATTACACTTTAGTCATGTTTGTAGTCAGTAACCTTGTCATTCTTGTCATGTTATCATTGTCAACCAAGATTTCCTTCGAGTCAAAATGCAAAGTCTTCAGGTCCTGGTCTGGTTTGTCAATTAATAATGTTTGTAGACTACTCAAGGATGAGATATGCCAAATTAAAATGAAGAATAACCTAAGGATAAAGAAGGATGAAATGTAAAAGGTTTGAATCTAATTACAATGGTGGCAAATTCTTAAAAGAATCACTCCTTAGCAAGACCTTGTAGTCCAATAGAATCTAATTTTGACATGGTTAAGCCACCTTAGCAAGACCTCCATTTTTAGCGCACACTAAAAGTAGCTTGCATGCTATATTTAGTGTTCATAGTTTTAAGGATAAGAGCATATTTTAAGTTATACTACTTTTAGCTTTCCATTATTTTTAACATTCTCTATTATTAACTTGGAGGTGGCTATTGTTAGGTTGTCTATCTCATCATGCAAGGGACATGAGTTTTTAAGAGATAAAACTATAGTAATTTCAATCATTTATTGAATTGGTAGTCACCTGTTTTGATTTTAGTTTTTGTGGATGAGATAATTTGTAATAAAGCTTGCAACTCATGTAATAAATTAGTAGTAGAATATAAATTCAATTAGTTTAACTCTTTTATTTTCATGCATAACTCTGTAAACAATATAAATAAGCAGCAATTGGAACTTAATCTGAATTCCCGCTCTAAATTTTCAACTACCTACGTGCATGGTGGATGTTCCCTTGGGGTACCCCATAGTCCCCCTCCCCTGTCCCCTCCTGATCCGCCTCTGCACTTCGCACATGATATTCCTCTTTCCTCGGGGGTCCCTCTTCCCTTTTAGGGGACTAATGGTGTGCCCGTGATTCTTGCCAATCCGGGACCCAAGGGCTAGAAGAATGCACTTCTCAACGCTTAGCCCTTCTACTGAAAGTGATCACTGCCAGCCAATGATCTTGGAATCAATTTTCAAGACTAAAATCTCCCTCCCAGACTCAACGGTGGATAGAATTGTTTTGACAATGGAAAACATTTTAGTAGGAAAATTTTCTCCTTCCGACCTTCCATTGACATGGTTTGCCATTGGACAAAAGCTAAATGGCGGTTGAAAGGTTGTGTGGATGTTAGTGCAATGGCGGGAGGGTTGTTCCTCATTAAGTTTACTTCACTAAAGGATCTGCTTCTGATTCTCTCCTCTGGCCCATAGGTTTATGGCAAGCACAACATTTCTCTTTGTCGCTGGAAGCTAGGCTTTGACCTTGCTATTGACCTGAACAAATCGGCTTCTGACTAGATCCGCCTGTCGGGACTACCGCTTGAATATTGGAACGAGTCAATTTCCCAATGCATTGGGGACTCAATCAACCACTTCATAACTTCCGACATCATTACTAGAATGAGTCAAGGTTAGTGTTTGCCCGTTTTGTGTCAATGTTGACATTAATAAAACATTGCCTAACTTTGTGACTTTGAGGTCTAAGTATGGGACTTGGTCCCAACAAGTTTGTTGCGAGAATGTTGTTGTTTATTGCCAAAAATGCTCCAAACCTAGGCACCTCATTTCTAACTGTAAGCCCACGATTTTAAGCCAACAAAAACCCAAGGAACATGTTGTTCATCAGGAAGATCCTATTGCCAACTATCCCTTTGAAGATGATATCTTAGATATCTTCAAGTCCCCCCGCTCAAAACTGTGCCTGAGGCCTATTCTGGTTCAGCTGTTCACCTGAAAGCTCCTATCAATCCGGTGTTTGGTTCAGACTTCTCTACTAATGATCTTAGTTTGAATGGTACTGAAGATCTATGTCTAAATGGTACTCAAATGGGCTCCCCCTATGCCCCTGTGGCCCCAGTTTGTAAGGTTGTCCATATGGCCACTCCTCTGGTTGCCCAAGGTTTGCAAACTGAGAATGTGGATCTTGAGGATGGGGAAATTTCCAATCTCAATTTATGTGGAAAGTCTCTTGTAGACTTGGTGAGAACCAAGCTGACAGAAACAATTGATGACACCCAAACTAGCAACCAACAAAACGGACTAGATGACTGGTTGACTCCCAAGAAAAAGAGGTAAGCAAAAAAAGGCAGATGTGGGGGTAGAGATCAAGGCGGTTAGACCTTCCCAAAGGTAGACTAGGAATAGGGAAACAATTAAGCAGATCGCTATAGGAAAAAAGAGGACATTGGAAGCATTCTCAAAAAAGAGTTCTAAATGAGGTTCCTCTCTTGGAATGTTAGAGGGCTGAATAGCCCACACAAGCAGCTAGCCCTAAAAAACTATATTTGGGAGCACAAGATTGACATCCTACTTTTACAAGAAGTTAAGATTAGAAAAACAAACTTTGATTTGATAGCTAAGAATCTCTGGCCCAATGCCCACTTCTTGGTCTGTGACGCCTCTCGTGCCTCTGGGGGCCTTGCGGTTATTTGGAATCTGAACAAATTGTGTGGATCTGAACTATTCCAAACCAAGCGTTGCCTAGGAGTTCAGTTCTCTACCACTGGGTTTTCTTGGATATTTATCAATATATATTTCCCTAATGTTAGGAATGCTAGGAAAAGCCTTTGGCTTGAGCTTTGTGATTGGATTCTAGGTAATAAAGAGGCTCGTTGGTTGATTTTCGGGTACTTCAACTCCCCCTCTACCCCTCTGAGAAGTGTGGAGGGTTGATGGGTTATACTGGCAGTATGGAAGATTTGGCAGATCTTCTGAATACTATTGGGCTAATTGATATTGAATACTATCGTTGGTGTTGCTCGTCATCGACTATGTTCGTGATCGCCATTCCCAATTGTTGCATAGTTTGGAGAAGGTTCGTTACTTTAATTGGTACAGTGGTCTGTAGTACCTATCGTACGACATTCTTTTCTGAATCCAACTGCAACAAGATATTTGCAGTTTCTTGTGAGGTTCTTTGTTCTTTAACCATCACCTATTCTACCTCTACTTTGGCTTCCCTCATTCACTGCTTTTCCCTATGAGGGTCTAGGTAAATTGTTGTCTTTGTTTGTGCTCTGGTGATTGCCAATACCTCCTAGTTCCTATCCTCCACATCTAGCATATTAATGCCTTTTTGTTTTGGGCAATTAGTGTCCTCATGGTCATTCGGTCCACACAACTTACAGAGCATCCCCATTTTGTCTTGGTTACTTTGACATTCTTAGGCGAAGTGACCCCATTCGTTGCACTTTGTGCACTGGATCATTGGTCGTCCCTTTGCATCGTATTGGATTCTACTCCTCGGTCCACTGTTGTTGAACCGATTGTTATTTCCTCTTTGGTTCCTATATCTGCCTAGAGATACATTAGTATTAGTTTTTTGAGCTTTTTGTGGTGTGATTGGAGGAGTTGACTGTTCTCCTTGGGTGAAGAGCACTTGTGTGCTTCTTGTTTTTAGATTGTATGCGCATTCCTTAATGGAATGTCCCATTACTTGGCAGATATCGCAAAATAATTTTTCGAATAATTTTTCTTTGTGTGACCATCTCCTTTGCAGTCAATGCACCATAATTCCTTTTTTTCTCTTGTATTCTACTTCCCAGCCTTCATCTCTTTCATCATCCTTATCATGTCCTTTCTCAAGGCTTGGATGGTCTTTGATTCATCGTCACTGTTGTTGTTTGTGCTCTCATCATCATCCATCTTCCTCTTTCCTCGAGAAGATGTCTTGTCTTCACTTTCTATATCCATTGCCTGATTATAGGCATCAACGTACGATGATGAAGGTACACCCTTCATCTTCTTGCTTAGCGAAGGTATTAGCCCTTCGGTGAACCACCTCCTCTTTAGCCCATTGGTTGGTTGGCTTTCCAGTTTGACCAAAAGTTCCTTGAGTCTGCAATTGTAGGATCGTACATTCTCATGCTTACCTTGTTTGGTATCGTATATCTCTACTACAATCTTGTTGTCATCTCTTAGGAGTTTGAATTCTTCCTAGAATGCTCGTTTCAATGCTTCCCATGTGTTTTTATGTCCCGCTTCCAATTCGGTATACCATTTGATTACTATTCCTTTGATAGTTGTTGGAAATGCTCTCAGCCAATGTGCTTTGTCATCCTGGCCATTCACTACCCAGATTGTTTCACAAGTTTTACAATGTCATATAGGATCCTCTGACCTGTTTTCGTTGAACTTTGGAAGTTTTTGCTGCTCCACATTTAGACTTGTTGGGGGAGTCACCATCTTGCCTCTCTGATGCACCTTTTGTGACAATGAATTGCTTGGAGAGTTTCAAATTCGTATGTTCCGATGCCTTCCTTGCACTCTTGGACATGCCCCAATCCTCTACTCATCCTTCATCAGTGTTTGTCACCTTCAAGATGCCTTCAAGGTTTTCTCAATGCTCTCTCTGTCCTAGTGTTTTTGGCTTCAGTCATCTGATGTTTCGATCTTCCTTCAATGTCCACTGCTCAATCTTGTGAATGGTCTTTGTCAAGTTGTCTATATGTTTCCTTTGGCCTTCCCCTTTGGCTAGTTCTATTCGTGTGAATTGCTCTTGGATAGTCGGGTTGGCGGTTTCTTCCTTGCCTTCCCCCTCATCCGATGGTGTGTCTTCCAACGATGACCCTTCTTTGTCTGATGGTTCCCTGACGGTGTTCTCTTCCTCACTTTCGCCTTCATTCAATGCTGATGGTCTAGACAGTTCTATAACTTGGTCGGCAAGGTCGCTTTTGTTTCGTCATCGAGAAGTGGTTGGTGTTTGTCTATTTCAATCCAATCTCCCCTTGTACATTCTCTTATCTTGACAGTTCTTCATCACTCCCGACTGTGGCTTCTGCTTGCACTTCAGGTCCAACTTCTATTCTTGGGTGCACTTGAACTTTCTTTGAGGAATCCTTTTCCTTCATCCCTCAATCATCGTCATCGTCCAGTTTGTTCTTTTATCCTCAAGGATCTTATTTTCTAGTCAATTGATTCGTGACCACTTTGGTTTAGTTTTTTGTTTTTGTTTAGGGTTAATGGCATCAATTCTTTGACGTACATCATCGATCAGTGTCACGCTCTTTCTCCTCTCTTTTGTTTCATTCTTCA